>NW_020718488.1:0-10631 GCF_900518725.1 Notechis scutatus
GTGCGCGCATGCACAGTGCAGGTAAGGGGGTAGTTGCGCACACATGCACAGGGGGGGGGCAGGGCTTATTGCGTTGTGGGTGCCGGCACGCGCTCACTTTCAGCACACCACAACAAAAAGGTTCGCCATCATGTCACACGGCGTACGGGCTGGCTGGGGAATTCTGGGAGTTGAAATCCACCCATTTGAAGTTGCTATGGTTGAGAAACACTGCTTTGAAACCACTTGAAAAAACTGACCCTTCTGACAGAGCAACATGTTTTAAATTTTGGCTGCTTTCATTGCCTCTGTTTTCTATCCCGGAGTTCCTTAACCTTTTCGGCTTTAGGGACTGGCGGGGAGGGGGGAGAGAGAGGCGATGGTTCCATGTGAGCAGCTGGCAAGTGTGTGCATACACACAGCTCAGTTTTCACAAGTGCCCACCGCTCACACAAATGGAGCATACCTGTACATGCTCGCCTGCTGCTCGCACAAATGGGGATGTGTATGTGCACTCACCGCCATTTCAACAGCCCGGTTGCTAATAACTCAGTGCCTACCAGTGGGCCACGGGCCAGAGATTACGTTTAAGCTAAATCAGTGGTTCTCAACCTGTGTTCGTGGACTTGTTGCAGGCCGTGATGTCATCATTAAAGGTCTGCGAAGATTTGAAGAAATGTTATGATTTAAATCTTAAGTTGTGGTCATGACCTGTGGCCACAAGGTATTTAAGGAAGGTCCGTGGTGAAGAAAAGGTTGAGAACCACAAGGTCAACATTGAACCATGTTTTGCTGTTGCAACCATTATCACTTCGCAGCTTGCCAACGAACCAGGGGGGAGGGAAGGATGAGATGGAATGTATGCTCCAGACATCAAGAAGCCGAGCCGTGAGAGCCAAGGACACTTCAGCAGGGGTCTGCCAAAGTCAAAGCCTTTTTCTCATAGCAATACAAAGAGACTCCATTGGACAATGTGACCTGCTCTAAAAAGGGAGAGGGATAATCTTATATTTTGATTATGGGGCTTTGTGCAGGAATTAGCTAGAGCTGGTTTTGCCTTCATCGGTGCCGAATTGATGTACTCAATAAAGTTTTGTCTTCTGAGGTTGGATTGTCTCGATCGTCCTTGCTTCGGTTGGGTCCATCCGTCGGAACATTGATACACTGGGCTACATTATTCAGATTTTATTTTCATCATACTACGGTAGCTTTCTGTAAGCTGCTGTCTGGAAGATGAGGACGACGACATATACTCAACATTTACTAAATTGTATTTACTAAACGTTCGGATGTTCGTGTTTCTCTCTCTCTAGTGCATTTCCTGCGGACCTAGGAACCGAGGCCACTGCTTCGGCCCCAACATCTGTTGCGGAGAAGAGCTCGGTTGCTTCTTTGGCACAGCAGAAACCTTGCGCTGCCAAGAAGAAAATTTTCTCCCGACCCCTTGCGAGTCTGGAAGGAAACCATGCGGGGGCAACGGAGGAATGTGTGCTGCTTCCGGCATCTGCTGCAATCACGGTGAGCACACGCTAACCTTCTTCAGGAACAATATATATATATATATAGGTAGTGTTGGAAGAAATAGCCTTCGGGGTTCAGTTCCAAGTAGGGGAAAAAGACACTGGAATCATGGAAGTTGCTGGGAAAGATGGTTGAATGGTGGACAGGATCACATGCCTTGGAGCTCTTGGGCGAAGAGAAAGGGAAGAGATAGAATAGAATAGAATAGAATAGAATAGAATAGAATAGAATAGAATAGAATAGAATAGAATAGAATAGAATAGAATAGAAAATAGAGAATAGAATTGAATAAAATAGAACAAAATAAAATAGAATAGAATTATTTATTGGCCAAGTGTGATTGGACACACAAGGAATTTGTCTTTGGTGCAAATGCTCTCAGTGTGCATAAAAGAGAAGATACATTCGTCAAGAGTCAAGAATCATCAGGTCCAACACTTAATAAGAGTCGTAGGGTACAATAAGCCATCAAATCATACTAGGAAACAGTCAATATAAATCGTAAGGATACAAGTGACAAAGTTACTATCATACAGTCACAGGTGGGAGGGAATGGGTGATAAGGAGTGATGAGAAGATTAATAGTAATAATAGTGCAGACTTTGTAAATAGTTAGACAGTTTTGAGGGAATTATTTGTTTACATAATTATTTGTTCAGATGCTTAGAGTCCCTGGGTTTTATGCCCTCTCTGGGATTTGAACTTCCTGGGGCACAGGGAGAATATCCTGATTGGTTGCTATCAGAGGTCATAGCTAGCTTTGTAGGCTGTCTATGTGCTAAGTTTGGTTGAAACGTGGTGGTAGGGGGGTGCAATGAAGGGCAATTAAATGGCTGTGTAGTGGGGGTGAGGGGGCTGAGTTTCTGCCTCTCCGAGTTTCTACTTCTCTTTTAGGGGAAATATTCTGCCTTTTTAATATATCCTAAAATATTTCATTTTCCTAGGAGAGGGGTGGGTTTTAACTTCCAACAGTCGTTTTAAACTTATGTCCATCATCGAGCCCCGAATTTTGACCGTACGTCATGACAGTTTTTAAGTGGACCATTAAGCCAACACGCCGTCTGATTTTATGACCTGTTTTGCAGCAGTCATTCAGTGAACCCAGCAGGCCCGTTGCTATTGGTAGCTTTCACAGGAAACCAGAAGCAAATGCCGGTTTCTGGCAAACGGTCAATCGTGGTTGTGTGACTGCAGGACACTGCGAGTGGCTGTAAATGGGGTGCAGTGGCCAAGCAGTGGTTCCTTTAACAACTGTGGCAAGAAAAGCCGTGAAAGGGGGCGAAACTCATTTAACAACTGACTCTCTTAGCAAGTTTGGACAATTGCGCCCATATGCTGAAGATTCTCTGTAGCCAAGAATTACCCTATAGGCTATTTTTTTTTCTGTTCAAGTTTTCATTTCAATTTCAGCTCCCAGAGGATGGTAAGGGTCATCCCAGGTTGCTCTATATCCTCTAAAAAACAGTGTCATTTTTTACAAGATATTAATAGACCCTACAGGGGAAAAATGCCTACTAACAGATCAGAAGCAAGAGGTGGGATTCAGCCGGTTCGGACCGGTTCTACAGAACTGGTAGCGAAAACTGTGAGTAGTTCGGAGAACCGGCCAATCCCGCCTCTGACTGGCCCCGCCAACCCAATCTCTTCTCTGCCTCCCATTGAGTCCCAGCTGATTGGCTGGGTCTCCTTTGGTTGCCCTGCACAGGAGAACAGAGCTGGAAAGCGGGTTAGTGGGGTGGGGGAGGGAAGGGGGATTGTGCAGTATCTTTCCCCTGCCACACCCACCAAGCCACGCTCACAGAACCGGTAGTAAAAAAATTTGAATCCCACCACTTGGAAGGAACTTTTAGAGATCTTCAGATAATTTACCAATGGTTATGTTGGGACAGGCCTGCGTTTGATCCATTGACACTGGGATATTTATTTTATTTTATTTTTAATTTGAATGTTTAGGGAAGAGGCCATTTCTGAAGGCATAAATGCCATTTACATTTGGTTGTCTTTATGGATTCTGCAAATTGCATTTGGCTACAGTCAAAATGAGGGAATGGACAATGAATCTAATCTGTTTTAAACACCTGTCAAGTCAGTGCTTTTCAACCTGAATAGAATAACAGAGTTGGAAGGGAACTTGGAGGTCTTCTACTCCAACCCCCGTGTACCATTTCAGATAGGTAGCTATCCAGTCTTTCCTTAAAAACCTCCAGTGGTGAAGCATCCACAATGTCTGAAGGCAAATCCTTCCACTGATATATTTAATTATAATATAATAATAATAATAATTCGCGCTGTTAGGAAATTCCTCCCTAGTTCTAGGTTGCTTCTCTCCTTGATTAGTTTCCACCCATTGCTTCTTGTCCTGCCTTCAGGGGCTTTGTGGAATAGCTTGACTCCCTCTTCTTTGGGGAAGAACCACAAATATGGGAAGCCTGCTATCATGTCCCCCCAGTCCTTCTTTTCATTAAACAAGACATACCCAATTCCTGCAGCCGTTCTTCATATATTTTAGCCTCCAGTTCCCTAACCATCTTTGGCTTTATTATATTTGGCTTTACCTTTATTAGGTTTCCTTGATTCAATATCTAACCTATCTCTGCTCTGGCCTAATATCTAACCTTGCAAGGAAGATGACCTTGATACAGATAAGCAGAAGGGGAGAAACATTTTTTTCATGTCTAGAATGAGATAATCAGACATTTGGGAGAAACTCCCTCCCTGGTTTACTAGAGTATAAGAAGTGGGAGAAAGTTCTGCATCAAATTTGCAAAGAGTTTGTGTTCTGTGAAATAGATTTCCTTATCTGGTTTACCTATTGGGCAGGGAAAGTTATCTTCACTGTGGTCTAATATCTAATCTAAATTGTAATTTTACAGGTGCCAAAGATACAGCTAATACTAAATTAAATATTTCCACTTGAACTCTCTTGTTGGTATTAGCTTATTTACCATGACTTTTGTTTTTTGCTTTTCCAGACGGTTGCATGGTTGATTCCACATGTGATCAAGAATGAGAAAACTCAAGGAAGAACCCTGCAAAAACCATTTTAGATTATGAACTGGTAGATAATACCGAACTGATGCAAGAGATTGTTCTGAAATGTTTGCTAGAAGCCTGCAATTCATACATGTTATGCAAAATAAAAGTTGAACAGCCATTAAAATCCACAGTGTGTGTTCTCTTAGCTTTCCAATAATCAATAGAGTCCTTGAGGGTTGAATGAATGAATGAATGAATGAATGAATGAATGAATGAATGAATGAATTTATAGATGTAAGTTTAAGGGCCAATTAGGCTGGTAAGGAGTGAGAAAATGAAATGTATTAATTTTTTTTACTGGCTGGGTTTTCTCCAAATAACCCAGGCATAGCAGAAACATGTGTTAAAAATTCAGAACAATGAAAAATTAGGGCAATTTCAGTCATTCACACGTAGCCAGTGTTGGATGGAATAAGGTAACAAATATTTCAAAAGCTAAATTAGTTGCTTATTTGATAGCAAGAAGAAAGTGTTCCATACCTTAGGTTTGCAAGACCTACCTTTTGAATATGGGTAGTCCTTGATTAATGAGCACAACTAAATTTCCATTGCTAAGGGAGGCAGTTGCTAAGCAAATTGTGCTTCATTTTACCTTTTCTGTCACAGTTGTTAAGAAAATCATTGCAACTGTTAAGTGAACCATTGCAACTGTTAAGTGATTCATGCTGTTCTTAAGTGAATCTGGCCCCCGGACAGTTCAACTGTCAAATATACATGCTGATTATGGGAAAGGCAAGCATAGCTGGAGAATTCTGGGAGTTGAAGTCCACAAGTCTTAAAGTTACCAAGTTTGGGGACCTCTGAGCTAAAGGGTGGACATGACATTGTCTTCTATGCAACAGATGTCTTATCTTATTTTGCTTCTGGGCTTCGCCTTGGGCAGATGTCCCTATCTTATTTACTTGTTGCCTGACCCTGGGCGGATGTTCCTGTTTTCCAAGAAAATTGTAACAAGTCACCGTGTACTTTTAAGTGAATACACTTTGGGGTTTTAGCGTGGAGGTTTTAATCCAGGGGTCTCCAAACTTGACAGCTTTAAGACTTGTGGACTTAAACTCCCAGAATTCCTCCTCCAATCATGTTAGCTCAGGAATTCTGGGAGTTGAAGTCCACAAGTCTTAAAGCTGTCAAGTTTGAAGACCCTTGTATAGATGATGGATGGATGTGCAGGAAGTTAGCACCCACCCCTCTCATAGAAAAATGAAATATCCTAGGAAATATTAGAAAGGCAGAATATTCCCCCTAAAAAGAGTAAAGTAGAAACTCAGAGAGGCAGAAGCTCACCCCCACCTTCATTAATGAGTGGGCCATTAAGGCCTGGACCAGAATATTTTACATAACAAAGATCTCCAGGTAGAGTTATAATAGGAATTGCCCAAAGCCCTTTCATGACATCATCATCCAGCAAGGCTCAACCAAGCCTGGGACTCCGGAGTTGCCCCTGCGTGGCCCCATGGGAGTCTGACAACCAATCAGAATACAAGCTCAAATTCAAATCCCAACAGAGGGTATACAAGGGACTCGCAGCATCCCCGCCTTTCCTTCTTTTCCTTCATCTTGAAGCATGTGATCGTCCTTTTCACTTTAGAGCTCCTAGCCACGTGGTCCTGTCCAAACAGCCTCCATGTTTCCAGTGTCTTTTTCCCCACTTGGAACTGAACCCAGAAGGATAATTCTTCCAACAGATGGATGGATGGATGAGGAGACGATAGATAGACAGACACGAAGATAGATGATAGAATTCAGGCACCTTCAAACTTGGCAGCTTTAAGACTTGTGGACTTCAACTCCCAGAATTCCTCCTCCAGTCCTGTTAGCTCAGGAATTCTGGGAATTGAAGTCCACAAGTCTTAAACTTGCCAAGTTGGAAAACCCTTTGTTTTAATATGTAACAAAAGGAATATTCTAACTTAACAATACATAAAACACTGTTATAAAATAGTAACTTCTTATACTTTTCCTTCAATGGCACTGAAAAGAAGTCGCCCACGAGTCATGACTGTTTTTCACCCTGGTGACAGTTGCAGCATCCCCCGTGGTCAAGCGATCAAAATTGGGCAAACTGACTCATATTTATGACAGTTGCAGTGGGGGAGGTTTTTTTTGCATGTGGTCCCCTTTTGCGACCGTCTGACAAGCGCAGTCAATGGGAAAGCCAGATTCACTTAACGACCATGTCACTCATGTAACAACTGTCAGCGATTCCCTTAACAACAATGGCGGGAAATGTCGTAAAACAGGGCAAAATGGACTTAAGGCCTTGCTTAGCAACAGAAATGTAGGGTTCAGTTGTGGTCGTAGGTCGAGGACCACATGTCTTGGCCAGAAATCCTAGAAAGGCACTCCACTCCCAAACGGGGCAGGTTACTTCCGGGATGTGACGCTCTTCCGCCGCTCAACCGGAAGTTTCCCACATGTCCCATCATTCCTGGCGTAACTTTCGGTCTGAGGACGCGGAAAGGGCAGTGGGCGGAGCCTCTGCTCGCTCTCTTGCGGTCGCGGGGGGACTGCATTGCCCGGCGTCCCTGGAGCTACTTCCGGATCCGGTCCTGCACCTGCACTTCCCGTCCGATGCTGGCGGCGGGGCTGAGGGGCCTTCCCGGCCTGCTGGGCCGCGGCGCCCCGAGTCTGGTCCCCGCGCGAGGCCGCAAGACCCGCTTCGACCCTCCGGCCAAGTCCAAGGCGGACCGGATCAAGGTGCCTCCGCCCGTCGACCCGGCCGAGCTGCTGGTCATCCTCGAGCGCTTCGAGCAGTACCGGCGGGTGGTGAGCGCCCTCAGGTGAGGCCCTCGGGGACTGCCGAGCCCATCATCCCCAGCCGGGAAGGTCCTGGGGGGGGCAGGAAGAGGTCTTGGGGGCCTTTGAGGGTCTCCGGCCCCCTGAAGAGGAATCTCTCTCTCTCATTTCTCTATCATCTACCTGGGTCTGTCTGTCTACGCATCTCTATGATCATTTATCATCTATCCATCCATGTTTCTATCATTTGTCATCATATATTTATCTGTCTTGTCTGCCTATATATTATGTATCTGTGATCTATTTATATCTACCTACTTCTGTTATTTCTCTTATCATTTGTCATCTTCCACCCATCCATCCCATAATTCTAGCTCTTATTATTTTTCTATCATCTGTTTGTCTGTCTATATGTGTCTATAGCCATATCTATCCATTCATATCTACTTACCTACCTATATCTATCCATCTATCTATTATCTATCCATCTATATCCATTTATTATCTATCTATCCATCCATCCATCCATTATCTATCTATCTATCTATCTATCTATCTATCTATCTATCTGCCTATCTGCCTGCCTACCTACCTACCTACCTACCTACCTACCTATCTGAGATCTATTTCTCTCTCATTTATCCTACCACCCACCAGTCTTTCTATTATTTATCATCTGTCCATATCAAGGGTCTTCAAACTTGGCCACTTTAAAACTTGTGGACTTCAACTCCCAGAATTCCTCCTCCAGTCATGTTAGCTCCAGGAATTCTGGGAGTTGAAGTCCACAAGTCTTAAAAGTGACCAAGTTTGAAGACCCTTAGTCTATATCTATCATCTGTTTCTATGTCAATCTATCTCTATGATCCATCTATACCTATTTCTATTATTTCTCTATCATTGATCATCTACCATCCATCCATCATCTATCTCTCTTTTATTTTTCTATCATGTCTGTCTACCTATCTACCTACCTATCTATCTATCTACCTGTCTGTCTATCTCCTATCTACCTGTCTGTCTATCTACGTATCTACCTGTCTGTCTACCTACTTGTTTATCTACCTACCTGTCTGTCTACCTATCTACCTACCCACCATCTGCCTATATCCATCCACCCATTCCTAAATGAAATAGGCAGCTATATAAATTTGATGGATACATCCATCCATCCATCCTCTTACCTATATCTATTAAATGTATTCCTGGCCATCGTGCTCGAGTGACTTTGGGCAGCTTGCCATCATAACACAATATTATAAAAGAGGTAAACAGTAACATAATTCATTAAAGTAAAGAAATAGCCATGATGGTGAGGAGCAGCCAACAGAGTGGAAGTGGGATCTTTGCAATTACAGACAATTGGGATTGCACGGAGATTCCACGGAAGCTTCTCCCAGGTAGTAACCAGGCCCCACCCATCTTAACCATCAAGCCCACCTTATGCCAGGTTTTCTTATCTGCTGATATGTCCATCACTGAGCTCTGTTTAATGCGATCGTTGTTGGTGAAAGAGAGGCCAGGCTGTCTAGAAGAAATTCACCGCCCCGTCCGTCCCTTCCTCGTCTTTCAATAACATTGTACTCTTTTTTTTTTTTGTCCTCAACAACAATATTCTGAGTGAAGTTAAATGAAAGCGCTTAGGGGGTTGCTGAAAACCTCTCTTGTAGCTGGGGATGAAACCTGTTTAACATTCTATCCTGGGCTCTCTGCTAGACTGGAGATGAAGGAAGAAATACAGTTCAAAAGCTACGATCACAGGCATGGGGAAATGGCGAAGTTAAGGAAGAAAGCTCAGGAAGAGGAACATCAACGTCTCATGGCCTTGAATGATGCAGAAAACAAGCGTTTACTCGAGCGAAGGTAAAATCAGTGCACGCCTGCCTCATTCCACACGTTAGGCAGCATCAGGAGAAGTGATAGCTGTCAGCATTCCAGAAAACCTCCACTCCGAGGCAGACATCCTCTCCATGGTTCCTTTTATTAGAGTAGTGAACTGGCACATCTGGGAAATCCCGAATCTGAAAGTTCTGGCTTTCCTTGCAATAAGTAAAAAATTAGAAATCCACCCCCTGCACCCATCATGGCATCACATGCATGGCCAACCCAGGCTCCATTTTCAGCCACCCTGGCCTCCTCCACTCCTCTGCCAGCATAAGTGGAGCTCAAGAGGGCCGTGCATGGCGTCCCCAAGTTCTGCTTTTGCTGGCAGAGGCACCATGGGCCAGATCTAAGCGCTCCACAGGCCAGATCACTTCATCCAGGGGTTGGGCACCCCTGGATTAAGGTGTCTTCATTCCGGTTGCCATGATACAAAAATCAATGTTGAGACTCCGGAAAGAGTGCCGAGAAGAGCAACAAGGATGATTAGGGAACTGGAGGCCAAAACATACCAAGAAGGGTTGCTAGAATTGGGTATGCCTAGTTTAAGGAGAAAAAGGACCAGGGGTGACATGATAGCAGTCTTCCAATATTTGAGGGGCTGCCCCAAAGAAGAGGAGGGGGTCAAGGGTTGGAAGCTAACCAAGGAGAGAAGGAACTTAGAACTTAGGAGGAAATTCCTAACAGTGAGAAAAATCTATGGAGGTTCTCAGCCATCCAGGTCCCGGTTGTCCCAAAGATGCTTTTTTCAAGAGGCAACTGGGCTTCCTGGTTTTGCTTTGAAGAGGTTTCTCTTCTCATCCGAGAAGCTTCTTCAGCTCTGACTGGATGGTGGGGAATGGAAGGATTTCTACTCCTTGCAGACACAGCTGGTCATTTGCATCCTTTTAGAGATACGTTGAGGCCACTTGGAGGTTTATCTGTGTCCTCAGGGTCAGCTGAGTGGTGCAAATGGGTGTGGAGGCTCCTTGGAACTGTTGAAAGGAGGGTGTGTTGTAAACTGGAGAGAGACGATGTTGTATCCCTCCCTGTCTGTTCAGTTTGGACATAGGTGGCCTCTTTGAGCCCCTCTTTCCAACCAGCGGTCCCCTCTGTTCCAAATGGGGACTTTGCCATCTTCAAAAGGGCGGCCTGTGTCTTGTCTTGATGGGTTGATTCTAGGTTGTGCCCTGCTCTTCAAAGAAAGTCCAGTTACGTGTTAGACTGACAGTGAGAACAATTAATCGATGGAACACTTTGCCTTCCAGTACGGTGGAGGCTCTCAAAACTACGGTGGAGGTTCTCAAAACTAGATTGGGCCACCATTTGACTGGGATGGTATAAGGACTCCTTGCCTTGGGCAGGGGGTTGGACTAGAAGACCTCTAAGGTCCCTTCCGGTCCTAATAATCTATGATTCTGGCTTTTGATGAGAAAAGGAGAGGAGTAGATAGATAGATAGATAGATAGATAGATAGATAGATAGATAGATAGATAGAT
>NW_020718489.1:0-19940 GCF_900518725.1 Notechis scutatus
GGGAAACTCTTCTAAGATACATTCCCAGAAAAGTGGGGGTGGGGGAATTAACATGTTGGTTCTTTGTTTGACTAAATCCACATCAGAATAAGGGGAGGGGTTCTAACTCCCTTTATATATTACTGTATGCCTGGAAGCATCTTAGATTCTGCTTTGACTAGTACCGGCACCACTTCCTTTCAATAAAGAATTCCTTTTGAAGCACCCAACTTTCAGAAATTCATTTTTTTTTTGGTTGAAGGGGAAAAGTCCAGTGCATACAGATTCCTCCCATTGGGCACTTGCTTATTGACTCACTAAGAGTTTAGAGAGATTATGTCTCTTCTTGTGGCAATTATCCAAATCATAGTGATTTATTTATTCTCTTGGTGCTAAATCTCAAAAGACATTTTGGATTGCTTTCAGACATCACACAAACACAGCAATAACATGCTTCCACTTTGATATCATATCAATGCCTTGTTGGCTAATCTCTTTCCACTGGAAAATCTTGGGAGCATAAATGGCCCTGGAAAAATAGAGAACCTTGAAAGCTTTTAGGACAGGCAGGGGATGCAGATATGAAGGCTTGCCTGGACTCTGATTAGGAAACTTCTGGAGCTTCTGTCTTGGAAGAGGGATTTGCCTTCTTTCACCTCTTCCTATCACTGTTCCTCAAAGCAAGGCTGGAGACTCCATCAGGAACACAAGTCATGTTGCTGCTTCTGCTGCTTCTGCTGCCCCAGGAAGTTCTGGCAAGTCTCACAGCCAAATGTCTGCTGACTCTGAAGAGGGACGAGGCGCACCCAGAGAACTATTACAAACCAGGAGAGTTTCTCATTGGTGGCATTGTCTCTGCAACGAGAATGCTCCTTCTACCATTAAGCTTCAACAAATCTCCTTTGACTCAAATTTCTATGTACTTAAAATTTCATGCACAGACTTAGGGCCTCTCCATTCCACTCTGAGTTCTAAAGTTTCACCTCTCTCACAATGAATGATCTCTTTGAAATGCTAGTTTTTATCTTTTTCTGTCTCATTTCATCCTTGGTTCATCCTTTTCAGCTGATGAACCTGATTTGAAATTCTCAAGAAGCATTTGCTTTTCTTGACATCCTCTTAGCAGAGTTCAAATATGGATGAACAAGAGAGGATGGTTCTTCCCTTCTAACACTTTGATGCCCAATAAGGTCATCAGAATGGGAAGAAAAATGAATTTCTTATGTGAAAAATTTTATGTGTCATTGCAGGTGTCTATCGGTATGTGTCCTTTATTGATTCTATATTTCACCTAGAATAATAGGTCACACTTCCAATTATTAATTATTGGAGAAGATAAATAGACAAAGGGATAAAAAGAGATTGAAAGTCAGTTTGAAATCTTAATACAACAGCAAGAAAAAGGACAATGTGAAGAATAAGCTAAAACTGAAAACTTCCGGTTGCATGGCTTCAGCGGCGGCAGGAATCCATGATCGTGCGTGGTTCCTGCCGCGCTCACTGCTGAAGTGCCTCCGATCCAGCTGGATTTGGAAGCTATCGTTACCCCGTAGAGGTAACGGAAGATAGAGGAGATCCAGACAGGGGTCTGGGGATATCGCAACCCCTTTCCTCAGCTGGCTAGACTCCTTTTTCCCAAGGCGGTGGAGCGGCAGTCAGCAATGGCCACCACAAAGAAACCTTCAGCCAGACAAGATCGTGCAGGAGGAAGTTTGAGAAAGTGAAAGTTTTTGGCTGAACCGGGACATTAAGATACATCCAAATACCCTCGAAATTTAACTTTTTGAATGCTACATTGTTTCCTAAGAAGATTATCAAAGCGGCGAATGAAAGTGTAAAAGGGAAAATTCACTCTCCTTCCCTACAGAGATAGCAAATGGACATTGGAAAATCCTGCTTTGGCACAGAAGGTAAAAATTAAAAGCTTTTTGCTATAAATGGGAAGGGAGAGGTAAAAAAAACTTATATTAAGATTTTGCTGTAGGAGACAGCTTGGAGTTTATAAGATCAGAGATTAACTGCAATAAGACTTCAAAAAAATATTTTTGGAACTTTGTAATTGATACTGCCCCAGGAGGAGAAAGTGTAAAAGGAAGAAGGTGCTAAATGAAACATTTTGTGTTTGTTTGGATTGCTTGATGACTCTGGGACTTTTGGAAACTATTTTAAGATTAAAAACATTTGGGTTGTTTTTTGTTTTTTTTAAAGGGAAAATCTTACGATGGCATTATCTGTGGAAGAATTGAAAATGGAATTTAAAAAATTAAAAGAAGAGGAACAAGAAGGCAAGGGCTCTTCTGGATCTGTTTTTCACTTCTTAAATGGCGATTTCTACCTACCAGGAAATACAACAACAAGAAAATTGGGATGATGAAGAAGAAGCCATCTTTAATGGACAAATAATTTTAGCCAAGGAAGAAGAGAGGAAGAGGGGAAGGAAAATGGAGAATTTAAGATTTAAAAAAACAACCAAGAAAGAGAAAAATAAGGTGAAAAATCAATACAATGACAGAAAGCAACAGAAAAGAGGAATACAAAAGAGAGTGGAAGCTAAGAAGGCGGAGATCGAGAGATTGGGAGTGGGGGGGTAAAAAGGCCAGATTGGACAAGAAAGGAAGGGAAAAAGGGAAAAGAAGTCACAAAGGCTTGAAACAAGATGTAAAGAAAACAGATTTTTTTCAGAGACAAAGGGTAAAATACAATTAAAAAAAAAGATTCTGCAAAAGTACATAAGATTGTATTGTAGTATTTGTATTTGAAATAGAAATTGGAATATTATATGATCTAATAAAATATTAAAATGCTTAAGATTTAATGATAGAGTTCAATATTTAACAAAATATTAAAGGGAATTTGTAAAATGTTTAAGATTTAATGATAGAGTTTAATTTGCAATTGTTTTAACGTTATTATAAACTTATTATATTTTTATTTTCTTATTTTAAAATGTAGTACATAGAATGTACTAAGCAGAATTAGAATGGAAATTATATATTTAATTATATTATAAATTTATTATTTCTTATTTTAAAATGCAGTATGTAGAATGTACTAAGCAGAATCAGAATGGAAATTATGTATTATTTTAATTGTTAAATTTAGGGGAAAGATAGAAAGGCGTCATACTTCAATTAGTATGAATTTGCAAATTCATGCATAAATCAAATTCATGAACAAGGTGGGGGAAAGACTTCATTCTGCTCTTTATGAAGGCCTTTCCAAGACAATTGCTAAATTAGAGCAAGGGTGGACTTGGGATGTCATCTCTGTTCTCCCAGAGAGGAAACATCTTCCTGTTAGATGTTCAGGTGTCTATGAGAAAAATATACTTAATTATTTCAGTTAATTGTTTATCAAACTTCTACAAGGAAGCTGGATTTATCAGTTTGAAGAGTTCCAAGTTTCTTGTGGGCTTCAAATTTAGTGAAGTCAAATCTGAATTGTTGATCTCCAAACTTTGCATTTTACCTCTTTTAGGAAATAAAATAATCCATGGTGTGGATGTTGTTTCCCCCCTCTTTGTGTACAGCCCCAGCCTCATTCAAGATGTGTGGAAAGCTATCCTCCAGGATTAATGAAGGTGGCTCAGGAAGGAAAGTCCATCTGCTGCTACAATTGTCATCCTTGTGCAGAAGGATCCATCTCCACCATGGAAGGTGAGTGATAGCAGGAGAAAGAGACAGACTTAGGGGAGGATCATAGATCCTGAGATTCTCCATGAACATGTATGTTGAAAGGCCCCTGCCTCTTTGAGTCTTGAACAAGATATACATTTATGTCATTGTGAATTGTAACAATAGTTCTTGCAGATTAAGCCAGTATATAGCACAAGCAAACAGGGATAGAGATTTTTTATTTTTATTTTATTTATTTTTATTTGTCAATTGCTTACAAGATAATAGGTATAAGTAAAAACATAGTTATGAATACATGGATACATATAAGAAAAATAAATATATATATATAAAAGAAACAATAGGACAGGGACGGTAGGCACATTGGTGCGCTTATTGCATGCCCCCTACAGACCTCTTAGGAAAGGAGTGAGGTCAATAGTAGACAGTCTAAGGTTAAAGTTTTTGTGGTTTGGGGGAAAAAAGATCATGGATAAAGATGCAGGATAAATGAGGGTTGCGTATTGTGAGAGAGATGACATCTCTTGCTCTTTATCTTTTACAACACATCTTCGACATTTCAAATTACTTTTTACTTCATTGCTCTGAATAGTGATTTTCCAGATTCCAGAATATAATGATGGAACTTTGATTGGATTTTTGTAGGATGATTGATCAGATTCTTGCAAGTGTCCATGTTTCATGGCTATTTTGGGCAGCCACAGTTTCACCTTGTAGTTAGCTACTTGCCTTTAATCAAAGGATGTATTTCTTTTCTAAAGCAGTTGTCAGGGTTCCAAGTAGTAGACCCATAGCAAGCAAAACTCTGAGGCAGGTTGATTCCTCAAAGAATAGCTTTATTGGATATATCATATTGGCACAGTTCTGGTGAAAACCACAGATTCCCACAGTTTTCACCTAATTAAAAGTAAAAGTTTTCCCTCAAACCCCAAACAATTAGTCACATGGTCCAATCAAGGTTCTGTTGGGTTGCCTGGTGACAACATTCCTCCTTCCTCCGGTCAGGTGGTAAAATGTCCTTGGTTCCCAAGAGAAAGTATTTTATTTTGGCTGCAAAACCCCAGCTATCTCTAATCCCCCCTACCTATCCCTCAACTCCAGTGTGGCAATACTGAAGATGGTGTCTGTCACATCAGCTTCAGGGTTGACAGGAGTCTCACAGTGTGTCTTTGATGTGCTCTTCATTCTACTTGCTGGGGGGGGGAGTTGTTGGCCTTATGTAATAACATGCATTTAATTCTCATGTACTTAATTCCACCATCAATCTCATTGGTGCCTCAAAGCATTGACAAAAGGCTGGGCTCCAATTTTCAAGAGGTTTCAGCAGGTTTCAGCAGTGAAAAAGTAGTATGGTGGAACAGCTTTTGTTGCTTGAATCCTTTCTTCTTCCCTTCTTTTCTTTCAATAACTTTCAATAAGAAAAAAAAAGCCATTCTAGCTGGAGGGGAACGAAGAAATATATTGACCATCTACACACAGTCATTCACCCCAAAAACGAGTTTACCCAAATTTACATTTGATTAAAGGACATATTAAGTATCCTACTCTTGCTTTTTTTTCAGATGCCAACAAATGTACCAAATGTCCAGATGATCAACATCCAAACCTCAATCGAGTTCACTGTATCTCCAAGATTAAAAGTTATCTTTCTTATAAAGAAAATCTGGGGATCATCCTGACTTCCATTGCCTTGTTCCTCTCTTTGGCTTTGGCTTGGGGATCTTCATTAAATTCATGGAAACACCCATTGTCAGAGTCAACAACCGGGACCTCTCTTACATCTTCCTGGTCTCCCTCCTGCTTTCCATCTTGACCTCCTTTCTGTTCATTGGCTGGCAAAGAAAGGTGACCTGCCTCCTCCGACAAACAGTCTTCAGCATTGTCTACTCAATTGCCATTTCTTCAATCTTGGCCAAAACAATCACAGTGGTGTTAGCCTTCGTGGCCACAAAACCAGGGAATAAAGTGCAGTGATGGTTGGGAAAGAGCTTGGCCAACTCCATTGTCCTTTCTTGTTCTGGTGTCCAAGCTGTCATCTGCAGCATCTGGTTGGGAACTTTCCCCCCATTCCCTGACTCTGACATGCACTCCCAACTTAGAGAAATCATCCTACAATGCAATGAAGGTTCTGTCACCATGTTTTATGTAGCCCTTGGATACATGGGCTTCCTGTCTGCTGTCTGCTTCACAGTGGCTGTTCTGGGCAGGAATCTATCTGGGGCTTTCAACGAAGCCAAGCTGATCTCCTTCAGCATGCTGGTCTTTTGCAGTGTCTGGGTGTCCTTTGTACCTGCTTACCTGAGCACCAAAGGAAAATACATGGTGGCTGTTCAGGTCTTCTCCATCTTGGCCTCCAGTGCTGGACTCTTGAGCTGCATCTTCATCACCAAGTGCTACATTATTATTTTTAGGCTCAAGGTTCAAGATACCCATGGGGTGAGCCAATCCTCTTATTCCTAAACCTCCTCCTATTTATACTCCTTTATATTCCTAAAGGACCCAATAGTAATACACCAAGTCCTATTTTTAGTCACAATAGTGTGGGTAAGTTTAGTTTTAAGATGAATGGGTCTTCTTATTAGGCAACTGGATATATAAGGAATGTGGCCTTGCAGTTCAGAGTGACCTGTGGGAAGTTTTATCAGAACATTTTCATAGCAACCCTGGAATCTGAAGATGCAAATGTTTTTGCTAAGGCCATTTTTCTTTGTAGATAATGGAAGGGCAAGATGTAATCTGAGTTTTCTCATGTTAATATTGTCGTAAGTATGCCCCCCCTTCTCCTCCTGTTTTGCATCATTGTGCCCTTCTTTCTGAAATGTACAAATATTTATATATTCTCATTAAATTCATAAGGCCACATTCACCTATGGGTGCCACTGGACAGCTTACAACTTTAAAATTCACAACATAAAAACTCATTAAAATCTCATCCCAATAAAGAATTGTATTCCGTGAGTGGAATGGGAGTGATCCCTTTGCTTGAAGGAGTTTCTCACTAGTTTTGTCAAACTAATCAGACAGGTACTGAAAAACTTTTAGCTACCAAACTTTACACAAAACTGTCAAAATGTGAATTCTACAAGTGTCAAATCAAGGGATCAAAATGGATCCTGGAAAATTAAAGGCTGTGCTGGATTGGCAACCCCCATGAATGCACAAGCAAATACAGATTTTCCTGGGCTTTTCAAACTTTTATAGGCAATTCATCCCTTCTTTTGCACAGGTTGCACTCCCTTTAACAAAGCTACTAAAAACCAGACTGTCTCCAATGAGGCCAAAGCCTAGTCAACCTCTACTTTGGACAAAGGACTGTCAAAATCCTTTGAACAATTGAAGTATTTGCAGCAGAACCTATCCACCAGCATCCTGATCCAAATAAACCCTATATAGTCCAAGCCGATTCCAGTGACATGGCTGTAGCGGCTGTTCTACTTCAAAAGAACCCTCAAAATGAGCTGATGCCCTGTGCTTATGTCTCTAAATAGTTAACGGACACTGAACGCAGATAGGCAGTCTGGAAGAAGGAATTTTTTGCTGTATGATCAGCTCTCTTATCTTGGAGACCTTTCCCTGAGAGAGTTAATTAGCCTTTTGAGGTGTGGAATAATCATAAAAACCTTAAAGGTTTAAAAACACCACAAAAACATTCCAAACACATATGTTGGGCTCAATCCTTTAAGCTCTTCAACTTCAAGCTAAAATACATTTGGGGGGGAATCTACTAGTGGATGCCTTGTCCAGAAAACCCCAATTTCACAGCTGACAAGAAGAACAGATCAAACAGATCAAACAGTTAATCAGAGTTGGAAGGGAACTTGTAGGTCATCTAGTCCAACCCTCAAGCGGGAGACCCTACATCATTTCTGACAAATGGCAGTCCAATCTCTTCTTGAAGGTCTCAAGTGATAGCGTTCCCACAACTTCCAAGGGAGCTTCTGTTCCATTGGTTGATTGTTCTCACTGTCAGAAAGTTTCTCCTTATTTCCAGGTTGAATTTCTCCTTGTTCAGTTTCCATCCATTATTCCTTGTCTGGCCTACAGGCACTTGAGAAAATAGCTTGACCCCTTCCTCCCTGTGGCAGCCCCTCAAATACTGGAAGACTGCTATCATGTCTCCCTGGTCCTTCTTTTTATTAGACTAGCCAGCCCAGTTCCTGCAACCGTTCTTCATGTTTTAGCCTCCAGTCCCCGAATCATCCTGGTTGCTCTTCTCTGTACTTTTTCTAGAGTCTCAACATCTTTTTTATAATGTGGTGAACAAAACTGGATGCAGTACTCTTGGTGTGGTCTTACTAAGGCTTTATAGAGTGGTATTAGTACTTCCCTTGATCTTGATTGTATCCCTCTGTTAATACAATTTAGGATTGCATCAGCTTTTTTGACTGCTGCTGCGCACTGCTGGCTCATATTTTGCTGGTTGTCCACTAAGACTCCAAGATCCCTCTCACAGTTACTGCTATTGAGCCTGGTTTCACCCAGTCTATATGTGTCCTTTTGGTTTTTCTTGCCTAAGTGTAGGACTTTACTTTTCTCTATATTGAATTTCATTTTGTTAGATATGGCCCAGTGTTCTAGTCTGTCAAGATCCATTTGGATCTTGAGCCTATCTTCTTGGGTGTTAGCTATTCCTGCCAGCTTAGTATCATCTGCAAATTTGGTAAGTTCCCTTTCTATTCCCTCATCTAAGTCGTTAATGAAGATATTGAAGAGTACTGGGCCTAAGACAGAACCTTGTGGCACCCCACTGCTTACTTCCATTCATGTAGACTTAGACCCATTAAGGACTACTCATTGAGTACAGTTTGCCAGCCAGTTGCGAATCCATCTCGTAGTGGTGCTATCTATTCCACTTTTTTCTAGCTTACTAAGAAGTAGGTTGTGGTCTACTTTGTTGAATGCCTTGCTGAAATCTAAATATATTATGTCCACAGTATTTTGCTGGTATACTAATATAGTCACTGTGTTGAAGAATGAAATAAGATTGGTTTGGCATGATTAGTTTTTAACAAACCCGTGCTGACTGCTAGTTATTACTTTTCTTGTTTCTAGATGTTGGCAGATCTGTTTTTTTTTTTTTTATCTTTTGCAGTATCTTCCCGGGTATTGATGTTTGGCTGATTGGTCTATAGTTTCCTAGGTCTGTTTTTTTTCCCTTTTTTGAAGATGGGAACCACATCAGCTCTTTTCCAGTCCTCTGGTAGTTCCCCGGTGCTCCAGGATTTTTGAAAGATATGGTGCAGTGGTTCTGAGATGACCTCTGCCAGCTCCTTTAAAACTCTGAGATGTAATCCATCAGGCCCCGGTGATTTGTTTTCATCAAGATCAGACAGGTGTTCTCTTACTATTTTTTTTCTTATTTTAACTTTTATTTCTGGTCTGTCTTTCACAGTTATGTTTTTGGTGGCTTGAGCTATAGTTTCTTTTTGTGTGAAGACGGATGCAAAGAATGAGTTAAGCAGTACTGCTTTCTCTCTGTTGCCTGTTACTTCCTTGCCATCTTATCTCTTTAGTGGACCGACGGTTTCCTTGATTTTTTTTCTTGTTATTTATATGTTGGAAGAAACTTTTTTTTATTATCTTTGACTTTTGTTGCAAGTCTTTGTTCATTCTGAGTCTTTGCTATCCTGACTCTGGTGTCATTATGTTCTGTTGCTTCTGTTTGTGTTATGTTGAATTCTAGTATGACATAGTCACTCTCACCCAAGGTTCCTGCAGTTTCAACTCCCTCTATCACTTCTTTTCTGTTTGTAAGAATTAAGTCCACTATGGCTGTCCCTTTAGTTTCACCCTCTACCTTTTGGACAACAAAGTTGTCAGCTAGGTTGGTGAGGAACTTATTTGATTTCTCACTTGGTACTGTGGAAAGGGAACTTCATGAAGACAGTAGTGTCACAAAAACAGGAAAAGCCCAAGGGGAACATCAGGTCAGAAAACAAACTTACATAGGAAAAGAAATCAAATAAAAAGTATTAAAGAATCCCTATAGACAAAAGCCTAAGTAATTAAGAAAACTAGACAAATAGAAAAAAGGAAACAAAAGATAATTCAGAAAACCCTTAAAAACACAGGACATACCAAATAAGCAAAACAAACAGACAAAAGACACAAAATATAAATTACAAAAGGGACAGACAGGAGATTGCCACAGAATAAATATGAAAAACTATCTTAAAGCTAAAAGAGATTACAGAAAACCAATAATACAAACTGGCCACCCCGCGGAGTTTGCCCTCCGGTGGGAATAAAGACAAACTCAAATGGGATTTGAAACATTAGGCACAAATACAAACACTCACACAAAATCAACTTACAAAGGGAGAAAAGGGTATAAAAAACCAGGGACTTACCATGGGAAGCTAGCTAACCCAGCTTTCAAGCAGTTGTCCGTATCCTTGCACCAGAGCTCTCCCAGCGGGAAAATCGAATCCTCGAAAGAAAGGCATTTTGGCACCTTTCAACAATTGGCGACTATGAAGGTTTCCCAGCCAACCCTGCTACCGGACCGAGCCTGCGGATCCAAACCCAGTCGGCATGGACCTTCTTTGTCCAGGGACAACATCCACGGACCCAGCCCCGAAGGTATAGGGTAGTAAAGGGAGTCCTTGGGCTTTTCCACTCAACAGCTGCTTTAAAGCAGGTGAGTACCGCTTCAAATTTATAATCTTACTAGGGAGGGGAGTGGAAGCATGAGTGGACCAGGTGTGTGATTGTGGGTTTTCTCTGTGGAAACAGCGGGATCTCACCTCCTCCGTGATTGCCAGCAACACCCCAGCCAGCTGCTAGCTCAAACACGCGCCATGAGCGGCTGGATTTGGGAACGCAAGGGTTGATCACGGAGTGTGAGTCCTTCTGAAGGATGTAAGAAAAACCGAGCGGGCTGCAAAAGGAACTGGTGTTAGGAAATAAATAAAAAGCAGAGGAAAAATAGTCCAGGTGCATCCCGCAAGCAAAGCCCTGTGTATTTAGAAGGGGCCCGTACCGGCTGCTGGCAAACAAAATTGGAAATGGTTTGTCTAAAAAAAGCAGAAAAGGTCCTTCCAGATCCCCACCTTTAAGGGAGATCTGAAAACTGATGGCTGAGTATAGGGAGGGGCCCGTACCAGAGCTGAGGGGGCAGACCAGAGGGGGCAGACGGTCCTCCGAGATCCCCGTTTTTTAGGGGGGGGGGTCTTAAAACTGATGGCTGAGTTTCCCTAAAAGAAAGGGGCCCATACTCCGTGTGTAGGGAAACCGGAGTCCTTTCCAGACCTTTTTTGGCTGAAAACTGACGGCTGTAGCCCGGCTAAACCAAAGTAATCCCCACATCAGGCAGGGAATATGGGAAGTTGTAGCTCGAGGGCAATGGAAGAGACCCCCTTGGATAAATTACTTGAGGCTTGGGATGAAAGGCAAGTGCCTGTCCTGACTGGAATGCATAAAAAAGAAGCAAAAAGAATTTGCAAAAAGTGGGCTTTATTGCGAGATGATACGGGTAGACAAATTTGGCCTGATAGTGGTACTTTAGATTATAAAACCCTGAAAGCACTTAGAACATGCATTAAACCCAGCCAAATACCCTATTGGTACTGCTGGGCTGAAATGGCTAGGACCAAAGATCTGACCGAGGGAAAAGATCAGGAAAAACCTGAAACCCATTTTCTGGAAGGAAAGACTGAGGCACACATTATGGCTCCCCTTTTAAGCAAACCAGTGTCAGGCAGAAATAGGGGACAATTAGAATACGTTTTAGCCCACACTCCCTTCTCTGCCTCTGACTTGGTCATCTGGAAAAAGGATACCCCAGCTTTCAGGGCTGATCCTCAAACAGTAATTCAAACCCTGAAATCTATCATAGACAGCCATAATCCATCCTGGGGTGATATGACCCAGCTGCTACAAGTCTTTCTAACTAAAGATGAACTATTAAAACTATTTGAAAAAAACAGACCAAATAGCTAAACTACCAACTATCCCTGGACAGGCAGCCCCAGCCTGCATTGCATGGCCAGTGCATCACCCTGACTGGGACTACATCACTGTTCATCACTGGGATGAACACACAAGAGCAAAAAATAACTTACTAGAAGCTTTAGAGGAAATAGGTAAAAAGCCTTTAAACTGGTCAGAATTTCAAAAAACAACACAAAGAGAAAAGGAAAACCCTGATGCCTTTTGGGTCCACCTGTCAGAAGCAGCTATTGCATATGCCCATCTAGACCTTATCTGCCTGAAGGACCAAAGGATTTTAGCTTCAGCCTTTGTGGACCAGTCCACCATGGATATCAAAGAGCATTTCCACTGCTTTGTCTCTAACTGGCCAACCTTAGAAATAGCAGAGTTGCGCAGGATCACTAATTTTGTCTATGATCAAAGAGACAAACTGAAAGAGGAAGAGAAAGATAGGAAAAGGAGGATAGAAAGACATGAGGACTTAAAATGTTTGCTGTAATGCAA
This sequence comes from Notechis scutatus, assembly GCF_900518725.1. Next base: position 12,051 of record NW_020718489.1, read on the forward strand.
CATGATGCCAGACAAACGCCAGGTAAAACCCCCTATAATTAAAGGAAATGCTGGCATTGTGATAAAGCAGGATGGTCACAAGGCAAATGCCAGCATTGCTATAGGTGCAGACAGGAAGGGCATTTCAGCAGGCAATGTAGGCAACACCTTTCCTGCAACCGTTATCACCCACCACCTAGAAACATAAAGCCAGGCAATAATCCAGTCCATTACACTGAACAACAAAGCTTTAATAATCATGCACCACGCAGTGCTCCTTTTCCTCAAATAAATCATAACAATGGACCTCAATGGGAGGAAAGAAGGGAAAATGACCTGCCCCTTTCCTGACTAGAACATGAGAATGAAAACACTGAATTCATGGCTACCTTTAACGGGCTGGCTATTCCCCTAAAAAACGGCCCTGAAGGGGACCCATTGTCACCATTCTTTTTTTTTTTAACAAACTTTATTAATTTTTTTTTAAACACACAAACAAAACATAGGATGTAGTAACATAAAATATCTTTTCTAGAAGAAACAAATAAACCATCTTATTTAAAAAGAAGATAATTCCAAATTATCACAGTTCTATATATATATTTATCTTATCTAATCAACTTCATATCTTTTCAAAACTTTTCTTTATTTCTCCCTTTCCTTCTATTTAATCATATTTCTTCTGCCTTAAAAATGTATACTCATTGAATATATTTTCATTAGTATTCTTCCACATCCTGTCAGACTTAAACAAACATTACACAAAACATAAATACATAAAACTTCTTTTTGGAAGGCGGTTTACCCCGAGTTAACTCTTTTTATACAGACATCAATCAAAATTTATACTCACTTAATATACTATCTCATATCTTATTTAACATTCTCTATTTTCCATATATTTTCTCTCTCCTACTCATTCTTTTAATTCTATTTTATTTATTCCATCTCAATTAAATAATTATATTTACATCTTTGGTCCGTTTTCTTTCAATCACCTACTTATCCTTTCTATCTAATACAATATTTCTCCTGTAAACCCAGATTGAAGTATGACAACTTTTTATCTTCCCCCTAAATAACACTTAAAATAATACATATTTTCCGTGCTGATTCTGCTCCGTACATTCAAAGTATTACATTTCAAAATGGTAAAACAAACAAATAATATTGAGTTTGATAAGTAATAATAAAACTAAAAACAAATAAAAAAGAAATATTAAATTTATAATATAGTAAAAACAATGTTTCATAGGAAATTAAATTCTATTATTAATTCTTAAACAATAAAGATAATATTTCATAAGAAATTAAACTCTATAATTAAATCATGACTTCCCTTTAATACATTTTTAAATCATATAATATTCTAATTTTCTAACTCAGCTTCAAATACTAATGTCTACAATGCATTCTTATGTACTTTTGCAGAATCATTTTTTAAAAAATTATCTCACCCCTTATCTCTGAAAAAAAATTCATTTTTTTGCATCTTGTTTAAAACCTTTATGACTTCTCTTTCCTTTCCCCCTTTCTTTCCTCTCCATTCTAACTTTTTGACCCCCCTGTCTCTCCAATTTCACTCTCTTAGTCTTCCCTCTCTGTTGTATTTCTCTTTTCTGTTGCTTTCTGACATCATATCGCTTTTTCATCTCATTTTTCTTTTTCTTGGTTGCTTTTTTAAGTTCTAAGTTCATCTTTTCCTTGCCCCCCTTCCGCTTTTCTTCCTCCACTAAGTGTATTTGTCCATTAAAGATGGCTTCTTCTCCTTCATCCCGGCCTTCCTGTCATCGTATTTCTTGATAGGTAGAAATCGCCATTTCCAAAAAGCGAAAGATAGATCCAGAAGAGCCCTTATCCTCTTTTTTCAGTTTTTGAAATTCCATTTGTAGTCCTTCAAAAGATAATGCCATTTTTTCTTTCTTTCTTTTTTAACGCAACCCTAATGTCTTTAGTCCCTTTTTTTTAAAACAAAATTTCACAAAAATCTCAAAGTCACAAAGCAAACCAAATCAGAACAAACAGTTTCATTTAGCACTTTCTTCTTTCTATATTTTCACCTCCTGGGGTAGAATTCAAATACACACTTCCAAGATGATCTTCTAGAAGTCTTAATGTCTTTTAATCCTGTTCTTATAGACTCAAAGCAATCTCCTTCAGTACAATCTTATAATAAGTCTTTATCTCTTCCCTTCCCCTTGTAAAAAATAAAAAGAATTTTAAGTTTTTTTAAATCCAATGTCCAGAAATCCTTTATCCCTTGGCTTTAAATTTCAAATTGAGTTACCTTCTGTGCCCAAGTAGATTTTCCAGATCTCCGTCTGCTATTTCTATGGGGAGGGAGAGTGAAGAAAAAAAAAATTTCCCCTTAACAGCTTTCACCGCAGCTTTCCGATCTTCTTTGGGAACCAATGTATCCTCAGGCAATTCAAACAGTTCAGTTTCCAGGGTATTTAAGAGTTGTTATTGTCTCGGCTCAGCCAGCACTTTCACTTTTCCAGCTTCCTCCAGCACAAATCTTACCCGGCTGCAGGCTTCTTTGTGACAGCCATCACTGACCGTCGCTCCACCACCTTGGGAAAAAGGGTTTTTTTCGCCTGGGAGGGGGTCTGCGACACCCCCAAACCCCTGTCTGGATCCCCTCTCTCTTCGGCTGCCTCTACAGAGCAGCCATATCCCCCAGACCCATTTGGATCGGGGGCACCTTGGCAGCAAGTGCAGCAGGAATCGCGGACAAGCGAATTCCTGCTGCCGCCGAAGCCACGCAAAACCAGAAGTCCCATTGTCACCATTCTTATAGGAGGAAAAAAATACAATTGCTTAAGTTGACACTGGAGCCACCTCCTCATTAATTACTGAACCACCATATAAAGCTTCAGTGGCTGAAGGGGCTCAGGATAGCATAATGGGAGTGGGGGGGGAATAATCCCTGTAGAATTTACCCACAACGTAACAGTAGAACTAGGACCTTTCACATTAGACCATTCCTTCACTATTTGCCCCCAGTCCCCACTCTCCCTACTAGGAAGGGATCTCCTATGTAAAATGGGAACTGCCATAACATGTGGAAAACAGGGGCTGCAATTGGAGATCCCAGGAAAAGGCACACACAAGACAATCATGCTGATAACCAGCAACACAGGGCTTCATGGAGATTTTAAAAGCCTGCCACCCTCCTTATGGGGCTGGGATGCATCAGAAGTGGGACTACTTAAAGGAGCAACACCTGTTACTACCCAAGTGAAACATGACCACCTCCATGCGTGCCCCTCATAGCACAAGTCCTCACACATATATTCCAGGCCCTGGGCATTACCCAAAACCTCCATGTGCCCTAATCTCTGACATCATCAGGAGCCATGGAGAGAGAAAACAAAGAGGTGAAGACCCTACTGGGCAAACTCTGTCAGGAGACACACCTCTCCTGGCCACAAGTGCTCCCAATTGCCCTCTTTTATATCAGAACTAGACCAAGACAAGATATAGGTATTTCCCCCTTTGAGATCCTTTTTGGTCACCCCCCTCCCCCCGATACTCTACAAGGCCTAGATCTTCATTCCCTTTGCTTAGATAGGGGGGATAGGGTCCTCTCTTCTTATCTTACAGCCCTGCAAAAGAGACTACAGATCCTCTGGACCCAGAGTGCGCTGACACAGACCTTACCCCTGAAAGAAGCCCTGCATCCATATGAGCCAGGAGATTGGGTGTGGATCAAGTTCTTCACCAGAACCTCACCTTTACAACCCAGGTGGAAAGGACCCTACCAAGTCTTACTAACTACACACACCGCCATAAAGGTTGCAGAATGAGACTCTTGGATACATTGGACACATGCAAAGCCAGCAGTCATAGACCATAGCCAAACTCCACCACAATCAATCCCACCCATCAAATTCAAGAAAAATCTGGACACAGATCAATGGACGCTTGCAGCATTCTTTGACACCATTGAACCACACAACTGTGAGGAACCAAGTGCAAACATTGAATTACACAAAACTGGACTCCCAGGTGCTGAGTTATAAAACTCTATTTTTATTTTTTTATTTTTTCTCTCACCTTCTCCATTTTTTTCTTTTTTCCCTTTTTTCTTCGTATTTGTTTTTTAACAAGGAAGAGACTTCAGCCATACCTTTCAGTAATTTTTTGAGACTTGACCTATACCTTTTTTTTACATTTTATTGTTACCTTTTTTTTTACATTGTACAAAAAAAGGGGGGAGGGAAGAAAAGGAATCTAGCAATGGGAAACATGAAATGCAATATATACTATGTATTATTATCTATAACAATTGTAACACTTGTAACACAAGCAACTGCGTTCCTGGAACCAAAGCTTATCCCAGAGAAAGGAAATGTATGGGAATATTTAGCAAGGGAAATACTCAACACCACTAACTTTTGCTTAGCAGGAGGGAAATCAGTCAAGGACATCTTAACCACATGCCTAATGGGAGTGGCAACTAGATCACATAACATCATTAACTACACCACATTTAGAAACCTTCCTGACTCCTACGAAAGCATTTTTAGCTGGGGCCACTCTACAAAAACCAAAGACCACACCATGTACACCCTACACATTGCTGCAGTAACCACCTCTGAGAGATGCTTTAATGTCACTGGGTACAGCACACCTAGGGTCACAGAATGCACCAGCCTTAGCAACACAGAACTAAAATGCAACTACACAGAGACCATATCATTCTCATAGAGTTACCTGAAGCTCCCACCAGGGTTTTTTCCTTTGTGGCTTAAAAGCCTACTCATACCTTCCTGCAAATGCCACCAACAGCCCTTGCACCTTGGGAAGGTTAACCATGCTTATGCCATCCTTACAGAGACGGTGCGGGAGAGCCTTCCAATCCCTACACTCAGACTGTGACTCCAAAGTCTCCCTTCTCACCAAAGCAGAATATGTCTCATTGGCAATATCCCTAGTAGGGGTACCTGGATTGGCAGTGCGAAATTCTAGAAATTTGAATAGACTAGCATGTACCCTAGCAAGAGGCTTGAATTCGACTTCCCATGCCCTGGATGCCCTTAACAGAGAACTGAGGGAGATCAGAGAATTTACCCTGGAGAATAGGGCAGCAATAGACTTCATCCTCTTGAAGCATAATTATGGCTGCGAAACACTCCACGGGATGTGTTGCTTCAACCTAGACTCATAGAGAGGGACATCCACCACCTGAAAAAGCTAGCTCAAAATATTGGTCATGAGCAATCATTCCTAGACTTTTCATGGCTCTTCTCATGGATACCAGATCTCCATTGGCTCAAAATCCTTATAACAACCATAGTCACTATTTGTGTCTTTGGAGCCCTCATGTGTTGCCTCTGTTGATGCATACCACCCTGCCTTAGTTGCCTAAAGGCTTGTATCCCCTCTCAGTAGAGAAAATCGAAGGGGAGACAGGCAGCCATGATGATGATCCAGATTGATCACGAATACCAAGTATACCCAGACACTCAATCAGAGACTGCCTTCTAGGAAAAAAAATGAAGGATTGTGGAAAGGGAACTTCACAAAGACAGTAGTGTCACAAAAACAGGAAAAGCCCAAGGGGAACATCAGGTCAGTCAGAAAACAAACTTACATAGGAAAAGGAATCAAATAAAAAGTATTAAAGAATCCCTATAGACAAAAGCCTAAGTAATTAAGAAAACTAGACAAATAGGAAAAGGAAACAAAAGATAATTCAGAAAACCCTTACAAACACAGGACATACCAAATAAGCAAAACAAACAGACAAAAGACACAAAATATAAATTACAAAAGGGACAGACAGGAGATTGCCACAGAACAAATATGAAACACTATCTTAAAGCTAAAAGAGATTACAGAAAACCAATAACACAAACTGGCCACCCCGCGGAGTTTGCCCTCCGGCGGGAATAAAGACAAACTCAAACAAGATTTGAAACATTAGGCACAAATACAAACACTCACACAAAATCAACTTACAAAGGGAGAAAAGGGTATAAAAAACCAGGGACTTACCATGGGAAGCTAGCTAGCCCAGGAACGCAGGCTTCTCGCTGTTCCCTGCCTTCCTGAAAAATAAAAAGATCCAGCTTTCAAGCAGTTGTCCGTATCCTTGCACTGGAGCTCTCCCAGCGGGAAAATCGAATCCTCGAAAGAAAGGCATTTTGGCACCTTTCAACAGTACAGAATTAGTTTTCCAGTTGATATCAGGATAATTGAAGTCTCCCGTTGCTATTGTTGTGTGTTTCCTGCATATGTTTGTTAGTTGGCTGGCAAAAAGGACATCTATATTTTCTGCTTGATTGGGTGGCCTATAATATACACCTGTGGCCATGTTTGTTTGTTTTCTTTTATATTGACCCATATGAATTCTAGGAGGTTTTCATCTTTGGTTTCATGCATTTCTGTAGCAATATAGTGGTCCTTTACATACAGTGCAACTCCACCTCCTCTTTTATGGGGTCTGTTTTTTTTTTGAATAGTTTGTATCCTTCTATCAGTATGTTCCAGTCATGAGTTTCTTCCCACCATGCTTCTGTTATTCCAGCTATACCAGGGGTGGGCAAACTTTTTGGCTCGGGGGCCACATTGACTTTTAAAATTTGACAGACGGGCTGGGTCAGCACAAGATTTTTTGGGAATCGCCCCCCCTTCCCCCCTTCTTCTCCTCCTTCCCCTCCCCTCGGAGGCCCCCTGAGTCAGGAGTTGCTACCGCCGGCACAGCTCCGCGCGGCTCCAGTCCCGCGTTGCCTCGGGAAGGGAAAGGCAAAAAGGAAGAGCCACGGCGGCGCTTTGCAACGGCAACAGCAGCACCGAAGGCTCAGGCTCAGTGGCTCCTGGTTTTGCCTTTCCCTTCCCAAGGCAACGCGGGACTGGAGCCGCGTGGAGCTGTGCCGGCGGTAGCAACTCCTGACAGCCCCAGCCGGACACCTGAGCGGAGCCCAGGCGGAACTGCCTGTTGCTGCTGCGGGCGCTGCTGCGGGCGTCTGGCTGCCCAAGTAAAGAACCGCACCAGCTCAGGGCAACTGTGAGGGGCAAGAGGGGAAGCCAAGGTGCTCATTTCATAGCAGTCAACTTCACTCTCTTTTGCTCCAGTTAGGTGCTCTCAGCATGCACAAGGAGCATGAAGGGAGGCAAACACCGCACGGATGCATTTTAAAAGTCAGAGAACTTTGCCCAAGACTTCTCGTGTATACAGGGGCTACACCTCTCCCAACAATGAGTTGGTGGCGATCTAACAAAACGTCTTCCAGCTCTTAAAGATTGACTTTAAGAGCGCCCCCATGGAAGAAGCCAAGAACGAGAACAAAAGTAGAGGCGGCGGGGGCAACAAGGGCATGTGATGGGTCCCTCCACGGTCCCCTCCCAAGTGACAGCCAGGGCTTTGGCACCTACTTTTTTCCTGAGAGGTGCGGTGTCTGCCTCCCTTCATACTCCTTGTGGAGGGACACACATGCCCCGTCACCCCTGCCGCCACTAAGTTTGCTCGGCTTCTTCCATGGGGGCACTCTTAAAGTCAACATTTAAGTGGTCCCAGAACATCCGCCCACCTGCCCAGCACCTGCCCACCTGCCCGCCCTGTTCTATGTGTCAGGCCCAGCAAGTCCGAGCAGCCGGTGCATAGAACAGGGTGGTGCCAGACCATTGGAGAAGTGGAGCAAAGCCGGAGATTAGTAGCTGCCTCTTTCGGCGCAGAAAGCTTCCCCCAACCAGCCGGCTGGTCTCCTCCTTCTCTGCCTGTTTGTTCTGTATGGCCGAGGAGGAGGAGACCAGCCGAGAAGCGCGCTGCCAGGCGGAGGCCACACGGTGCAGGGCAACACGCCACCGCCCGGCCCTGGCGAGGGAAAGCAGTGGGCATTCCCCGGGCGGCGACCTCGGCCCCACCACCAGGGAAGCGGCTGCCCAGCTCCGTGTTGTGTGTGC
>NW_020718490.1:7117-17310 GCF_900518725.1 Notechis scutatus
AGCGAATTGGACTTCAACTCCCAGAATTCCCCAGCCATCATCCTTTAGGACAATTGAACCAACTCCCAGAATTCCCCAGCCATCATCCTTTAAGAGAATTGGACTTCAACTCCCAGAATTCCCCAGCCATCATCCTTTAAGACAATTGGACCAGTCGAAGAATTCCCCAGCCATCATCCTTTAAGACAATTGGACTTCAACTCGCAGAATTCCCCAGCCATCATCCTTTAAACAACTGGACTTCAACTCCCAGAATTCCCCAGCCATCATCCTTTAAGACAATTGGACTTCAACTCCCAGAATTCCCCAGCCATCATCTTTTAAGCGAATTGGACTTCAACTCCCAGAATTCCCCAGCCATCATCCTTTAAGACAATTGGACCAACTCCCAGAATTCCCCAGCCATCATCCTTTAAGACAATTGGACTGCAACTCCCAGAATTCCCCAGCCATCATCCTTTAGGACAATTGGGCTTCAACTCCCAGAATTCCCCAGCCATCATCCTTTAAGACAATTGGACTTCAACTTCCAGAATTCCCGAGCCATCATCCTTTAAACAATTGGACTTCAACTCCCAGAATTCCCCAGCCATCATCCTTTAAGACAATTGGACTTCAACCCCCAGAATTCCCCAGCTGGCAAGCTTTAAAGCATGTGATTTCAGCTCCCAGAATTCCCCAGCCATCATCCTTTAAGACAATTGGACCAACTCCCAGAATTCCCCAGCCATCATTTTTTAAGAGAATTGGACTTCAACTCCCAGAATTCCCCAGCCATCATCCTTTAAACAATTGGACTTCAACTCCCAGAATTCCCCAGCCATCATCCTTTAAGACAATTGGACTTCAACTCCCAGAATTCCCCAGCCATCATCCTTTAAGACAATTGGACCAACTCCCAGAATTCCCCAGCCATCATCCTTTAAGACAATTGGACTTCAACTTCCAGAATTCCCGAGCCATCATCCTTTAAACAATTGGACTTCAACTCCCAGAATTCCCCAGCCATCATCCTTTAAGACAATTGGACTTCAACCCCCAGAATTCCCCAGCTGGCAAGCTTTAAAGCATGTGATTTCAGCTCCCAGAATTCCCCAGTTAGGATGCTTTTCAGATGGTTGGACTGAACGTACTGGATTGTCATCCCTATTGATTATCTCTTGCGTTTAAACCGATGAGGACTAGAAGCCCCCCTGCCACAACCTCTCCTTAGGCCGCAGAAGGCTCACCGTCTCCCATACCTCCACCCTGATCCTTCGCTTGACTCGGTTTCTTCTTCCCGTTAAGCAGGATTTGAATTCCGGCTGGATTATTTGTCTTCCGAAGGCTCTTTTTTTTCCTCCTCTTTTTTTCCTTCCGCCGTTAAGCAAGTTCCCGTCTCAGATAAATTAGGTATGTTCAAAGGGGACTAATACAATGAGCCGCCATGTCAGGTTGGTTATAAGGCTGTTACATAAATCTGGTGCAAGGATCATAATGGCATTATATAAATCCTCCACACACAGCACAATTTCAATTTCAGGCCACCGCATTTCAAGGGGGGAAAACGCGGGCGGGGTTGGGGGGGTGGGTGGTGGGATGTGGTATCGAAGAGAAGATTTCAGAGAGAAATAAATGAGCAGGACTGCAGCGTTTTTCCTTTCCCTTGGAGGACGGGGCGGCCAATTTTAAGATTTTTTTTTCTTCCCTTTTGTCTTTGGTTTAAATATAAAACGAGGGGGGAAGAAGGGAGGAGATGGTTTAGCATGCTGCAATTCGGATTTCGGGGAAGGAAGAAGGATCCGCCTTAACAGATTTAACAGATAATCAGAGTTGGAAGGGACCTTGTAGGTCATCTAGTCCAACCCTCCGCCCAAGCAGTGGACCCTACACCATTTCTGACAAATGGCAGTCCAATCTCTTCTTGAAAGTCTCAAGTGATGGCGCTCCCACAACTTCCGAGGGCAACTTCTGTTCCATGGGTGGATCGTTCTCCCTGTCAGAAAATTCCTCCTTTTTTTCCAGGTTGAATCTCTCCTGGATCAGTTAACATCCATTACTCCTTGTCTGGCCTTCGGGTGCTTTAGAGAATAGCTTGACCCCCCTCGTCCTCCCTGTTGTAGCTGTTTTGACAGCTACAATGGGGCAACATCGTCAGGAAAACCAGACGGGGATCACTTGATTGTAAAGCTACCGTTGGCAGAGTTTTGCAAGGCTGGAAGTCCACATCTCCTGCCATCTCCTTTAAGGTAAAGGTAAAGCTTCCCCTCGCGCATACGTGCGAGTCGTTTCTGGCTCTAGGGAGCAGTGCTCATCTCCGTTACAAAGCCGAAGAAGAGCCGGCGCTGTCCAAAGACGTCTCCATGGTCATGTGGCCAGCCTGACTAAAACGCCGAAGACACAAGGAACGCTGTTACCTTCCCACCAAAGGTGGTCCCTATTTTTCTACTTGCAATTTTTTACATGCTTTCGGACGGCTAGGTTGGCGGAAGCTGGGACCAGGAACGGGAGATCACTCCGTTAGGCGGCTCTAGGGATTCGAACCGCCGAACTGCCGGCCTTTCTGATCGACAAGCTCGGCGTCTTAGCCACTGAGCCACCGCGTCCCCTGTCATCTCCTTTACATCTCAAGAGTCCCTTCTGACTCTCTGTCTCCACCCGTTATGCGGCAGAGGGTTGGGCTATCTCCCCTGGTGGGATTCAACTGGTTCTTCCTAATGACCAGCTAGGTAGGTGTGGCTGGGAGGGGGGGGTCATATGACTGAGTGGGCGTGGCCAACTCCACATCACTCATGCCAAGGTGGGGGCAGCGCAGGAGACTTGAAATCTTCACCGTAGAGGGTGGTACAAGAAGTGTACCCTCTACAGTGGAGATTTTCACCCCTACCTGGAGTGAATCTCCCTCTCCTGCCATTGCCCTTATGTCATGCCCCTGTCGGAATCTGATTCGGAGGGGGAGGCCGAGCAGCTGACAGGGAGTGGGTGTGTGGCTCCATTGGCTGTGGAAGAAACTGGGGAAGGGCACAGTCCGGTTGGGCAGAGGTAGAACAAGGGAGAGGAATTCAGAGGAAGACCCAGGCCCACCCTCCACTTCATCCTAGGGCACGCAGGGAGGAACGGAGAAGGAAGCAACGTGAGTTGCCTGGCTTATGGGGGAGGAAAGGGCCCTGATTCCCTTCATTTGCTGCAGCTTGGGAACACAGTGTTTAAAAAGGGAGTTTGCTCACAGCAACTTGTTGGAAGCAAATTGTGAGTTATCTTTTGTTGTCAAGGCTTATCTGGGTTCCTGGCGTCTTCCCAACTGTGTGTGTGTTTTGTTGACCTTTGAAGTCTGCAATTCCTTCTCCTGCCCTGTCCAGTTAATGGCTGCAATGTGGTTTGTGTGGATTTTTAGTTACACAGTTTGTATGTACTTCGTTTTTCGGACTGAATTTCCTCCACTTAAAGACTGTTCTTGGGAAAAAAAATTTCTCCAGCTGAAAATAACCTGGACAATTGGGGGCAAAGTGGGAGGTACTAAAGGAACACTTCTTGCTTATTTGACTGTTGTGTTGCCTTTGTGCCACGCTCCTGGACATCACACCTTATCTTCTCAGGCCAGGCGAGGAGTGACTGGGAGGAAAGGGGCGGGGCCAGGCAGCGGTGCACAAAAAGTTAGCAAACCCACCACTGGCTATCTTTGATCTGACCGTTCCCTAAGCAGAATTTCTTTCCCTGTCTCCTCTACATCCCTCTACTAGGGAGTGACCCGTCTTCAAATAGTCCTGGGTTGTATAAGCAGCGGCACAGAATCAAAATCACATGAAGTATATTAGCACCGCTTTATAAAGCCTTAGTAAGGCCACACCTGGAATAACTGCGTCCAGTTTTGGTCATCACGTTACAAAAAAAGATGTTGAGACTTTAGAAGAAAAAAATGCAGAGAAGAGCAACTAAGAGGATTCAAGGCTCGAAGGCTGAAACATACGAAAAACAGTTGCGGGGTTTGGGTACGGCTAAGTCTAGAGAAAAGAAGAATTAGGGGTGACATGAAAGCAGTCTTCCAGTATTTGAGGGGCTGCCACAAAGAAGAGGGGGTCAAATTATCATCCAAAGCACCCAAAGGCAGGACAAGAAGCAAAGGATGGAAACTTATCAAGGAGAGAAGCCATCTGGAATTTAGGAGAAACTTCCTAACTGTGAGGACAATTAACCAGTGGAACAGCTTCCCTCCAGAAGTTGCGGATGCTCCGTCGTTGGAAATCTTTAAGAAGAGGCTGGACATCCATTTGTCTGAAATAGTTTAGGGCAGTGGCCCCCAACCTTTTTTGTCCCACGGCCCGGTACCGGCATCACAAAATGATCCACGGACCGGTACCGGCATCAGCACGCACGACCAAGGCAAGGCGAGCCAAGCAACCGGCCAGCCAGCCGTCCCCCGCTTCTCCCTGCCACCTTCAACTCCTCCTTTGTACCTTTGTCGATGGGCTTTTCGGGCTCTTTCTTAATCTCCTCCTAACGCGAGACTCCACTGCCATCGGGACGGCTCTTCGTTCGAAGCTGCCCCCCCTCGACAAAACTAAGGCGCGAGGATTCCTTCAGCACCCAAACGCCGCTTTCCAACTGACGACCGACAAGCTCGCCCGGAAGCACTTTCTCAAGCGCTGTCGAAACAAGATGGCGGCGACCACTTCTTTGCGGCCCGGTAAAAAATGATCCATGGACCGGTACCGGTCTGGGGCCTGGTGGTTGGGGACCACTGGTTTAGGGTCTCCTGCTTGAACAGTGGGTTGGACTAGAAGACCTCCAACGTCCCTTCCAGCTCTCTTATGATGGCCTCTCTTTCCCTCTTATGCAGCTTTGGCCTACGCCCTCTCTTATCTGACTGTTCCCCTAGGCATCTTCTCTCCCGACCCCCCACTTTATGCCCCGAGAAACTAGGGAGGGTCTCTTCTGAATCTCTTTTCCCACCCATTATCTACCTTTGGACTAGGCCTTCGCTTATCTGACTGTTCCCCTAGGCCAGGGGTCGCCAAACTTTTGAACCTCAGAGACCACCAAACTCATCATTTTAAATCCCACGGACCGGAGACCCTGGGAAAATCCCCCCAAAAAATTTCTGCAGGGAAATTCCCTACCCCGTTTTCCTACCAATCGATCGTTCTTTATTTGGGATCGTAGGACACCATCTCCAGCTCCGTTCTCGGGGAGAGAGAGAGAGAGACTTTTGGCTTCATGCAAGGAAAGCAGCAGAAGCAGCAGAAGTCTTTCTTGCTCTCCCCCAAACTCCGCCAGAAATGAATCTTTGTGAGACCTGTCGTACCGGCGCAGCCTCTTGGAGCAGGAGGCCTTGCAGGGTCCCAAAGACTCATTTCTGGCGGAGTTTGGGGGAGAGAAAGAAAGACTTCTGCTGCTTTCCTTGCGTGCAGCCGAAAGCAGAAGAAGGAAGAAGCAGAAAGAAGCAGCCCAGTGGCCAGGCCAGGTGTATGGGGTGAGTGGGGCAAGTCCCCCCCTCCTCCCCTCACTACCTCATGTTGTTCACAATGCGAGCGACGCAAGCCTTGTGTTCCTGCGGGCCATGCGGCAGTGCAGCCTTGTTTTCCCGCACAGCCTGGATTAATTGCTTTGGAGGTGACATTTCTCTGCAGACCACCACAATTTTCTCACGGACCACCAGTGGTCAATGCCCCACTGGTTGGCAACCACTGCCCTAGGCACCATCTGTTCTACACCCACCCACCTCCATTTTACAGCTTGGGAAACAAGGGGGAAGGTATCATTTGAGTCTCTTACCTTGTCCATTATCTAGCTGAGGGCTCTTCTGTCCCTTATCTGATCATTCCCTCGTAGTGTCTTTTCACCCGTCTGCCAAGGTCTTTCCCACATACCACCACAGAATAGCCCCACCTGGCGTCCCTGTTAGGGTGAAATGATGCTTAAGATAGAGAAACGGGATCCCTCGGCCCAATCCCCAAAATGTGAGATTTCGGGTGGAAGTATGGCATTCACTGCAGTCAGGTGCCTTTCCAAAAAGCAAAAATAAAAAAGGCAAGGTGGCTAAAAGCCCAACTTCCACCACATTCAAAGGCAGTCTTCCTCATTGCACGAATACACCCCCAAAAGGAGTCCAAAAAGTCCAGACAGGGGACATCCAAAGTCTGTATCTCTTTTATTATTTGTGTCCCGCGTGCAATAAAAATCAGGGTCTCTGGTCTTTTCGAGTTGCCAGCAGAAAGGGAGTGAGGGGAAGCAGTGCATTCCTTAAATGCTTCATAATAGCTAGGAGGTCGAAGCTTCTGGCGCGCAAGATGGAGAGCATGATTGATGACTCTTAGCTATGGATGTGTGTGTCCCATTGGAGAATATACATCCAAGGAATGGGGGAAGACCGGGGTCAAGGGGGAAAGGAATGGTGCGTCTCAGAGTCGGCTGCACCCAGGTAGCACCGGCATGTTCGCTCCTAATAAATCTTCTTCGAACTCGGAGAGATGTGGCTAGAGACTCGTGATTTGAATGGGGGCTGATGCTGGAGCCCTGACACAGTCATGGCTACCATTTTGACTTTTTTGACCTCCGATGGAGAATTCCGGATCCGACGCCTCAGCCCCCACCTTGCTGTCTCCTTAGCGCCTTCTGGATAAGGACTATGAAAAGCTACCTGGCGTTGGAGACGATGTCGGGCTGGAGATGGCGAGATCCGGGTTCTAATCTTCTCCTCCTCTGTCGAAGCTCATTGGCTGAATGTGGACCCGCTCTTCCCTCTCTGCCCAACCTCCCTTGCGGGGTTGGGGTATTGGTGGAGGGGGGGGCAGAAGATGCTCCGAGGGCTCCCGCAGCAAAGATGAGACACACCAACCCACCAGAAGGTCCAAACAGAACGTTTTCTCTGTGGCTCCCAATTTTCCCTCCCTCCTTCATCCTCCCCGCCGGCATCTCTGACTCATCCCCACCTGCTTCTCCATTGTTTGCATTAGGAATCATTTTGGGGGACGTCCCCAAGTGGCATCTCCCACCTCCCCCTCCACACCCCCACCCCCAGGGGGAAGGCACCACCACCACAGCTGCCGTCCCCCACCAGACGTTTCTGAACGCCCCTAGCCTGCCATCCCAGAAGCCGGGTTTTTTGGGGGGAAAAACTGGGACGTCTCATTTGGATGCTTCCTGACAGCAGCAAGGAATTTTGTCGCTGTCGGCAATATTGCAACCCAAACTGCGAACCGCTTTTGTTAAACGTCCCAACAAGCTGCAGGTAACTCTCAACTGACAACCACAATTTTGTGGTTGTTGAATGACCCCGTAATCTTTAAAGTTGCCTGGTTTGGAAAACGATCTTCTAAAAGGGACAACCAGGCATTTGAAATGTACCCATTTTTACAATATATTAAACCAAAAATGAAAAGAGTCTGCAGAAATAGCTAGAAAAAAGAAGGAAAAAATTCTCACTCTCCGTTTGTCCTTTGACGGCACAGATGTCGATTCTGGACTTGAGACCAGGGGTGGGATTCTACCGGTTCGCACCTATTCGCTAGAACCGGTTGTTAACCTTCTAAGCAGTTCGGAGAACCGGTTGTTAGAAGGAATTACTGGCCTAATCCTGTAAGGAAGGCAGGAAGGAAACATTCTGGTGTTGCTTACAGAAACTGTCTCTCCGTTAACCCTTATTACATTCTTGGCAGGACGAGACTTCCTGTCTCAGGAACGTCTCTGGAATTTTTTTTTCCTCCTTTGCTGGTACTTTGCTTGTGTGGAGTGACCATTCAAAGTTACAATGCCACTGAAAAAAGCGACTTATGACCGTTTTTCACACTTACGACTGTTGCAGCATCCCCACAGTCATGAGAGGCCAGGCGAGGAGATGCGTGCCTCGATGTGAGTGATGTTGAGTTGGCCACACCCAGCCAATAACATGACCACCAAGCCACATCCACCCGGTCACATGACCACCAAGCCATGCCCACTACCTAAGCCACGCCCACAGAACCGGTTGTTAAAAATTGTGAATCCCACCCGTGCTTGAGACAGAATACAAATTCAATTATTTGATCTTGTTTGGATGTGGGATGTCTCAGGCATCGTTGGCTTCAAAGCTGTGTTGGTGAGCAAGAAAGAAAAAGAATTAGTGAGATATTTTCGGCAGCGATGGAAGCCTCTGAGACCAAAATGTACCAAGATTAATAATAAAACAAAGCAAACAGCTCTTTTTAAAAACCAAATCAAAAGCATATTTGGGTCGCCTTACAACCAAAATGGAGCCCCAAATTTCCAAGACAGTTGTTAACGTTTTGCCCCGTTTTTGTGACCCTTTTCCCCCACCCCCAAGGTCGTTAAGTGAATTACTGCAGTCATTAAGTGAATTACACCATCATTAAATGAATCCACCTTCCCCCGCTGACTTTTGCTTGTCCCCCTGGATACAGCAACCGTCACAAATACGAGTCGGTTGCCAAACGTGTGAAATTTGGATCGCGTGGTCCTGGGGACGTTGCGACGGTCACCAGTGTGAAAAACAGTCCCTTATTTTTCATCCTGTTGTAACTTCAAATGGTCCCTAAACGAGTTGCTGTTAAACTGAGGACTTGCTTTGAAATCTCAATGGGGTCTTCAGAACAACTGGGTTGTTTTTTTTTCCCCCTCCATTATGATTTCTTCTTCCAGGCGAGGACAATTTGGGCAGAGTCCTTAGCTGGCACAGCCCCCATGCTCCTTAAACACTGGTAGGCGGGGATGAGGGGACTTGTAGTCCAGCAACCCCCCAGCGATGGTAGAAGAGGAAATGAAAGAGCAATTAAGAGGATCAAAGGCCCGGAGACCAAAACATACGAAGAACGGCTGTATGATTTGGGTTTGGCCAGTCTGGAGAAAAGAAGGGCTAGGAGAGACATGATAGCAGTCTTCCAATATTTGAGGGGTTGCCCCAAAGAAGAGGGAGTCAAGCTATTCTCCAAAGCAGGACAAGAAACCATGGGTGGAAACTCATCAAAGAGAGAAGCAATCTGTTCTGATCTAGGCTTCCCCAACAGCACGAAGCCCACTCCTCGTCCCGATAAAACCCCTTTTATTTAGTTTACAGTGAATTCCTCTCCAGCAAAGTCCCGGCCGACAGTCTTCCAAGAGATTCCACAATTACAGACCTTTATCAGGCTGGGAGAGTTGCCAGGCCGATAATCTTTCGGACGTCACACTGTAGCAGACAATGCTTGGCAAGAATGCAGGAACAGATCTTCACCCAAATGAACTGATTGTCTCCTGCAAACCCCACTCCCCTTTCATTCCTCTTTTATTCCCTATGGGAGGGGCCATTCCCCATCCACCTGAGCCTTTACTCCCGAGTCGATCCTTGTTCCTTAGTGTTCCCTTCTTCTGGCAGCTCTGCACATGCGCACACTGGGAACAGGCTCCAGCTGTTCTTCTTCCCCACTGATCTCCGACTCCGAAGGCAGCTGATAACTGTCAGACGACCCTGGCCCCATCTCTGCCTCCGACGCAGAGCCCTTGTCAGAGTCTTCCCCAGACTCCAGGACTGGCCCGTGTCCCTCCCCAACCTCCTCGCTATCCGACTCTGCCACCGGCTTCGCTGGCGGGCCACCACACAACCTGGAATGAAGGAGAAATTTCCTAACAGCGAGGACAATTAACCAGTGGAAGATATGTGGACTTCAACTCCCAGGATTCAGTTCCCAGGGCTGGCTAGGGAATTCTGGGAATTGGAAGTCCCCGTGTCTTAGAGAAATATTGGGCCAACCCATCAAGAAGAGAATCGGTGGCCTCACGTGCTCCTCTCTCCTTCTGGTTCTTGACCAGCCACCATGAACAAAGACCGATGTGTGTGCTTGCGTTTGGATATGCAAAGCCCGCAACCTCTTGAAAAGGGAGCCACGGAGAGATCCCAGCTCACAACCAGGTCTTCCTGGTAGACGAACATCCTGGTCGACGAACTTTGTTGTTGGCAGAAGCTTGTTAAATCAGTGTTGGGTTTGGAGGAGGCGTCTGGGAATTTTCCTGAAGAACTGAAGAAGCAAGTCAATAGATCATTGAACACATCAACTCCAAACGTACCCTGGGGACGCCATTGACCAAGCGCTAATTATCACTTGTTGGACACATTATATAAAGATTATGTGAAGAAAATTCCAGCATTGAGAAGTTCCCAATACTGGGGAAAGAGGGAAAGGAAGGGAAGAAGAGGACAATGAATGAATGAATGAATGAATGAATGAATGAATGAATGAATGAAT
>NW_020718491.1:0-17660 GCF_900518725.1 Notechis scutatus
TGAATCTCACTCACCAACCCACCCGGAGAAAATATCCAGTTTCTTCCAAGGGGGTCGGAACATCATGACATCTCCAGCGAGTGACCAGGAGGACCTGGGCGCCATGGGAGGGCAACCTTCTTTGCTGATACCGGAGGTACCAGCAGCTGAATTGTTGGCGGAGCTCAATCTGGAAGAGATCCCAGCTGTGAAGCCCAGATGGTCCTTGGGGGTTGGCTAGAAGGATCCAGAAGAGCCCCCCCCCCCGGAGTCACCACCACCCGACGGCGTGGGAGAGAGGAGCCATGGCAAGAGAGGAAAAGGAGAGATCTTTTACTGGACCAAGCCAGGCAACTCCTCAATGAGGTGTTTGAACAACCCCACACTGCACAAAGGTATGAGAAGGAAGGGGCAGCAGCCTCAGCCAGAGACAGCCAAGCAGCCCCCACCCCCATAAATCAACCTGAGCCAGCACAGCAGCCAGCTGCAGCACTGGGGCCCCCAGAGGGAGGTGTGATTCCTAGAAGGCGTAGAGCTCTCAAACTGCCTCCTTTAGAAGTGAAATATGGGGGAAATCCCAAAGACTTGGGTTTCTTCCTAGCACAAGTTTGGAGCTATATGGAAGAATACGGGGAGGAATTTACTTCAGAAGCAGCCAAAGTGAGATGTGTTACCAGGGCTCTGGAGGGAATAGCTGCAGAGTGGATGGTGACTCTGTATAATGATAACTCCCCCCAACTGCTTAATTATAGCGTATTCATGGCCGCGCTGCGGGCAAGATTTGAGGACCCGCTGGCGGAGTGAAAGGCCAGGATCAGGATGAAAACCATAAATCAGGGGGCGGAGGTCAGTGGCCGACTACACCCAAGAGTTTAGACAGCTGGCGTGCCATATCTGAGGCTGGTCCCAGGGAGCCCTGATAGAAGCATTTAAAGATGGTCTAAATGAAGACGTATACCAGAGATGCATCTCCAGAAGGGACCCCAATGACTTGCAGATGTGGCACTTGCTGGCAGAAGAGGTGGAAATAGATTTGACCCAAAGCAGATGCAGGGGGGGGGGCTCTGGGTGGAGCAAGGCTTCGTCCAGAAACTCCTGGGCCCAGTCGAGATATTCCGATATCTCCTGTCCCCTATGGCCCTTTGCTAAAAAGCTGCAGCAGCCATCTCCTCACCCTTCCCAGATGCATGGACATCCACAAGAGAACCACCCGCAGCCAAAGAGAAGGCATTGAAGCCAAGCAGGTGAGTCATTATCAGGCCATTATCAGCTTGGACCTTCAGGAAAGAAAGACTCGTCTCCATTTGCAGTCGAGTTGCATCTAGTAAAAGGTATGCTTTCACTAAAGCCAAGTGGTCACAGCGAAAACAAAACTAGATCTGAGGATTCCTGCATAAACTCAGTAATCTTCCCTTTTTTCTCCCTGGTCATCTACAATCATGTCCCCTGAAGGCCAATCATGCAGATAAGGAAGAAAAGTATTTATTTAAAAATATTTTAGGGAGGAAGCAGGGGAATCCCATCTCTTTGCTCACTCATGCCAGACCAACGCAACACTCTTGTATCATAACAAGCAAAAATCTGCATTCAGTGGCTACACCATTATGTCTCCTTGCTGAATGGGTGTTGCCCACCATGAAACTGGGATGAAAAGGGCAGAGTTGGACCATGAAAATTAAGCAAATGAACTTGGACTGTTCTTGGTATAAACAAGTGATGGATTTGTCCAAGAAGTTCTAGCTTTGTGGTCTTTGGAGCCATCCAAGGAATAAGGCGGAAAGACAAGAGGCAGCTGATAGAAAAAAGCAGAAGGGCCTAGAATGGCAAAATGACCATGTGTGAGATTTACTATGTGTTAAACTTACTGCACATTCCAAAAAGATAAAATATGAGCGGACCGATGATCAGATTGATGTCTATGCTTGAAGCATAGAAAAACAAGGCATTGTGTATATCTGGATGTCCTTCGGGTGTTGTGATGGTCAGATAGGGCTCACAGTTTAGGAGCAGACTGAGCTCACTTTCAAAGGTTCCCCTAAAACTTGCGTGTTGTCAATATACATAACAAACACACCCACACAATATGTCCCCTTCCCAAGAATGGGGACAGACCCACCATGGTGTATTCAAAATAGAAAGGGATCAGGACACGTTTTAGGATGGGCGACTTCTCCTGTGGCCCCTGGACCTAAACCCAAGACAATGTTTCAAAGATTCCTTAGCTCAGGTGTTGTACAAAGAAAACAGGGGCAGTCGGGCCTAAAGAAGGTGCATCCTGTAAAATGGCATTTCCAGAACCTTCCATCTTCGCCTTCATTCCTCAAATGAAACAATGGCATTGTTTATGGAGCCTACCCATCTTCTGGGAAACGCACAGCCTAATTTTTTTGCATGAATTGCCGGTCAATTTGAGTGAGCTTCCTGACAATAATTGATTTAGGATCTATGACCCATTACTTGTTTGTATGGGCCAAGGTCCAGGAGGCTCTAAGTTCTAATCCTCCCTCAGGCAGGAAAACTTCCTGGGGGACTTTGAGCGGATCACCAGGAGACCTTTGAATTCCAGTCCCACCTTAGTTCTTATTGAATTTGGGGTGGGAAAGTTGGAAACATTTTCTCAGATTAATGTAAGATACTAAAACTGGAGATTCCTAGAGTGTGAGATGGCTGAGTGTCCAATATTGTGTGTTGTGATGGAGGAAAGGGAAATTGTGGGATAAATGCAGTGGTGGGGTTCAAATTCTTTTACTACCGGTTCAGTGGGCGTAGCTTGGTGGGCGTGGCTTGGTGGGCATGGCAGGGGAAAGTTACTTCAAAATCCCATTCCCTCCCCACCCCACTAGCCTGCTTTCCAGCTCCATTCTCCTGTGCATGGCAACCAAAGGAGATCCAGCTGATCACCTGGGACTCAGAGAAGAGATGGGGTGAGGCCAGTCAGAGGCGGTATTTGCCAGTTCTCCGAACCACTCAAAATTTCCACTACCGGTTCTCCAGAACTGGTCAAAACCTACTGAATTCCACCTCTGGATAAACGCCTCTTCCATGTGGCACAAAGCCACAAGTCTCCGCCTTCTTCTACTGCTTGTGCAAAAACCAGAGGGATTTGTGTGAATCTTAGACTGACCTTCTTCTGATCCACCAGAGCTTTTCTTATCTCCTTAAAATGGAATTTGCAAAGGGATCCTATTCGCAGTTAGGAGCCTTTATGAGACATCAAAATTGATTCCCAATTGATCAGCAATCTCTGTGGTTGGAGAGCAGAGCAGCTTCCATGGGTGCCTCTTCCTAGAAACCTAGAAGTCCCCCCAATTATTCAGCCCCTTCTGGGACCTGGATAAACTATGTAGCATTGGAGGTTTGTAACCCTGTCAATGATGCAGCTGCCTTGAGACAAGATCCCTGCAACCTCCTCCTGGGAAGAGTCCCAAGGTTCCCTTTCTCTGGACATCTTCTCCAGCCCTTCACAGACAAGACAAGCTTGGAAGAGGAGCAGAGAAATGCTTTAGGTACAAACTGTAGAGTGGAAAATTAAAGGGCCTGAAAACTGCTATTCTATTTCTCTGGTTGATGAAAAAAAATATATAGTGGAAATTTCTTTACACACTTCATTTTTTTATTTCCTTTTTTTTTTTTTTTGCTGTGAAGTACATACCAAAATAAAAACAATCCCAAACTGAAATCCCAGACAGCTGTTCTGCTGAGTTCTTTCTGCAAAGGAGGTTTTATCAGGAAATCAAGAAAGACTCATATAAGAGGGATGAAGATTTCCCTCCTCAGCTGAGAGCCAGTCAAACATGGCATTTCACATCATTCTGGCATTTTTAGGGAGAGGATCAGGCAACCAGGCTGGTGTTTGGTTCCCACAGCTTCCTCCTGACCTCTTTTCCTACACATTCTCTCACCACCCATATGTTTAGCTGCTGTCAGTGGGAACAAGTGCGTCAATCATTTTTTATAAGGTATCATGTTCAGTAGCTGTTGCTGAACAGCTGAATTCCTCTGAATTTTACAGCGGTCTCTTTAGCAATATTTATTGAGATGGGAGGGAACTGCAAGAATTCCAGTCGTTCAACAATTCCCCATTTTGTAACATACAGATATCATTTTGTTTGACTCCTGCATACTATCAAAATGGAAATCAAATAAAAGAAACATTAACAATTCTTCCACTATCATAATGATGTTATATCTCATGTTTTTACATTTGTTCTGGCTGTGAGATGCTCCTTTGTGTTGAGCTCTGGCCTCAGAAGGATAATGTAGCACTTGGGGATGAAGATGCAGACCAGCAGACCAGCACTGGAGGCCAGGATGGTGAAGACCTGCACAGCCACCATGTGTTTCCCTTTGGTGCTCAGGTAGGTGGGCAAAAAAGTCACCCAAACACTGCAGAAGACCAGCATGCTGAAGGTGATCAACTTGGCTTCATTGAAGGCCCCAGGCAGATTCCTGGCCAGGAAAGCCACCGTGAAGCAGATGGTAGCCAGGAAGCCCATGTAGCTGAGGGTGATGTAGAACATGACAACGGCCCCTTGGTTGCATTGCAGGATGATCTCTCCAGGCTGGGAGTGGAGGTCAGAGTCAGGGAAGGGGGGAGAAACTCCAAGCCAGATGGAGCAGATGATAACTTGGACACCAGAAGAAGACAGGATGATGGAGTTGGCCAAGCTCTTCCCCAACCCTTTCCGCTTGGAAGTTCTCCCCCTGAACCTCCCTCAGATTCTGCTGTCAGGGCCTGCAGACCAGAGCCTGGGTGGCTCCGGGTTCAAGCTGTGGCTTTTCAGGGCCAGGTTGATGTGCAATGAGACTCTCTTCTCCTGCAGGAGGTTCCCAGCCATGTCTGACCAAAGCCGGGTGAGGCCCAGAGGGGAGGAAGCCCACCCCAACTTCTGGGTTTGTCCCAGGGAGACCCCAGAGGAGGGACGAGGGGGGCTATGGTCATCCAGGGTTTCTCACTGGCCTTGAGGAGGCTCCATGTAGACCTCTGACTTCTCTCAGGGGGGCTGCTAGGACCCCGGCCTGGTCAAGCATGTTGTGAGAACGGGGTCCTCGCCAGAAGAAAAGGATCCCCAATAGAGGTAGTCCTCAACTTATGACCACAACTGAGCCCAACATTTCTGTTGTTAAGTGAGACATCCATCAAGTGAGTTTTGCCCCATTTGATGGCCTTTCTTGCCACAGTCATTAAATGAATCATTGCAGTTGATAAGTTAGGAACCTGGTCATTAAGTGAATTTGGCTTCCCCATTGACTTTGCTTGTCAGAAGGTTGTAAAAGGGGATCACAATGGCCATGGGACGTTGGTGCCATTATAAACATGAAACTGTGGCCAAGCACCTGAATTCTGATCTCTGCATTTGATGCTGCAAAGGTCATTAATTGTGAAAAATGGTCCTAAGTTCCATTTCTCAGTGCGGCTGTAACTTGGATCGGTCACTAAATGAATGATTGGAAGTCGAGGCCTGCCTGTGTATCTCCTCTTGATCAGCTTCTCTCCCAGTAATTCATCTTCTTCCGAGTTCCCATCATCCACTGACTACTCTGCCAAATGGTTCAACCTCGGGAAACAAACCATGGTTAAGAGGTGTGGAAAGGGAACTTCACGAGGACAGTGGTGTCACCCACGCAGGAAAAGCCCAAAGGGAACATCAGGACAGCCATAAAACAAACTTGCATAGGAAAAGGAATCAAATAAAAGGTATTAAAGAAGCCCCTTAGACAAAAGCCCAAATAATTAAGAAAAGGAGGGAAAGAAAGAAAAGAAAACCCTTACAAACACAAGACATGCCAAATCAGCAAAACAAACAGACAAAAGGCACAAAATATATCACAAGTGGGAGGAAGAAATAAATCCCCAGCCTTTCCCTTCATCATAGGGGGAAGAGGCTCCTCTGCAGGGCTGGGAATGAGCCCGTGAAGAAGGACTCGGCTCCAAGTTTCAGAGCTCCAGGTTTGGAAATTCATCTGTGGGAAGCAAATATTGTTAAATTTGGTGAATAAGGAGACCAGACATCTGACCAGTGACTTCAACTCTTTAATAATAACAGGAATCAGAATAGAACAGAGCAATGCTATGGGCAGCAGTAACCTTTTTATAGGGTTAGCTGCTACCTTATTAACCAATGAACTTGCAACAGGTTCAAACCACTATCCAATGAGAAGTGTTCCCACAGTGGCCAATCAGGGTCTAGTTCTGGCCCAATCCCAAGTTGTTGTACAAGGACCAATCCAGTGTGCAGGATTTCAACCCCTGATTTGCATTTAGGTTATTAACTTTTATTGATTCACAACACCCCTCCCCCTTGGGTTCCGTTTGAGGGGAGCTGTAATAAAATCCTCAAGATAGGCAGGCTGTTTGGTCTGCCTGGAAGATTTCCGAGGCTCCACCGGGTTTTGTCTAATGTCCGGTTCCGGTGGAGCGTTTGGATGACCTTTATTAAATTCTATTTCGCTGCACGGCGATTCCGTGCTGCATTCGCTTTGGTTGTCTCTGCTACTCCGTGTTTCTTCGGGGTTTAGCAGGTCAGTTTCCCCCGTATTAAAGTTCCCTGGAAAAGTCAACTCCCTCCCCGCTTCAAGTCCCGGTGTTTCGCTGCGCTGTAGGGCCTCCGTTGGCCCGCTGTTAATTGTATCAAAGTCACCCTCCTCGATGCTTCCACCCCCTTGAGTTGGTGAAACCGGGGAGACATGGCCGCTGGGAGGTAATCTCGATCGGAGCTGGTCTATGTGGCATTTCCACACCCTCCCATTGTCTGTAAGCAGGCGGTAAGATCTAGGCCCGGTGAGGTGGGTAACGGTTGCGGGAATCCATAACGGGTCGCCGGAAAAGTTTTTTGCAAAGATTAAATCGCCTACCTTAAATTCCCGGCATTTGCTGCTGGAACCGAAGGGTTTTTCTGGTGCGAAAGCGGGGTGGAGCCGGTCAAGGTGCGAACGGAGTTTTCGCCCCATAAGTATGGTGGTTTGACATTGAAATGAGACACAGGGAACTGTCTCTGAGAAAAATGCCAACCCTGAGAGAACTCAGGTAGCAGTATTTATTGAGAAAAAACACAAGCAAAATACAGTATGCATATTCAGAAAACAATGACCTCAACAGGAGATTACTTCACCAGCTTGAGAACACACAATCTTGGAAAATCCCAGATGTTACCTTGCTAGGATGAGATCATACAGCCACGGAAAGTCTCATGGGAAAGTTTGGAAAGTCCCATGAGAAAGCACAACTGTGTATCTTGAACTTTCACCCATTTCCCTGTTCCTTCTAAACTGGCAGAATCAAAACAGAATGAGGCACTCTGAGCAAAGATACTCCTACCCCCACCAAGAATGCCCACATCTCCTAGACTTACTGCTAGTTATACAAAGGCCTTACAGAAAATGATAAAATGATCAATAGGTTATATTACCACAATAAGAAGTTCAGCGGGCGTTTTATTGGTCACGCTGTGAGGCGTGATGTGTTGCAACAAAAGAATCCGATTGATTTTCTCGTCGATGTTGCCAAATTCCATTTTGTGAAGGGTCTTTTTGACGAATTGTACCATTCGTTCTGCATGTCCATTCGCCGCAGGGTGCGCGGGCGAGGTTAACGCATGGCGGATGCCCCGATCAGCAAGATATTGTTCAAAGGGCAATGCAGTGAACTGAGGGCCGTTGTCCGAGACCAACACGTCCGGAAACTCGTGTGTGGCAAATAGTCTGTTTAATTTATTAATAACTGAGTCTGTCGTAGTTGTGTGCATTCGGTGAATCTCGAGCCAGTTAGAATAGGTGTCGACAGTAATCAGGAAAGTGTGCCCTTTGGTAGGCCCCGCAAAGTCAATATGAATACGGGACCACGGTCCCCGCAGCGTTTCCCATTCGGTTGGGCTTGCTTTAGGTGGGGCGTTGCTGACGTCCTGGCAACGTTGGCAAGTAGCGACCCAGGCCTCGATTCTTTTGTCGATTCCCGGCCACCAAGCGTAGCTGCGTGCGAGTGATTTCATCCGCACAATACCCGGATGTCCCTCATGCAATACCGCCAAAACAGTCTGTTGCAATTTGCCAGGGATTACGACTCGATCGCCCCACAAGATGCAGCCTTTTTGGGAAAACAGCTCGGTTTGGCGGGGTTTGAAAGGCGCCCATTCAGGTGCTATTTGGTCTGTCGGCCACCCCCGTTCAACCCAGCGTAGTATGTGTCGCAGAACTGGGTCGCATTTCGTTTCAAAAGCAATGTCTCTAGCCATCAAGGGTGGTGCCTGTAGAGCTTCGATCTGGAGCATTGAGATGGTTGGGGCTGGATCCACAACAGAGTCTGGAAGCGGTGTTCTGCTCAATGCATCAGCGTGGAGAATCGATTTCCCCGGGCGGTGTTGCAAGGTGTAGTTGTAGGCCACCAAGAATTCGGACCAACGGGTCATTCTGGGGGACAATATATACGGGGTTGGTTTATTACCCGCAATGATCCCCAGTAGTGGTTTATGATCAGTGATTATTGTAAATGCACGGCCATAAACATACTCATGAAATCTTTTAACTGCAGCAACAATAGCTAAAGCTTCTTTGTCCAGCTGACTATAATTTCGTTCAGCTTTAGCTAAAGTTCGTGAAAAAAACACGATGGGGGCTTCCGCTCCGTTTGGTAACATGTGGGCCAGAATTGCCCCAACCCCAAAAGGCGATGCGTCACACGTGATAGTGAGCGGCAGAGTCTCGTTGTACTGCATAAGTACTGAATCCGAAGTTAGCAATTTCTTTACTTGTTGGAAAGCATGTTGTTCCCGTTGCCCCCAAACCCACGTTGCTTTTTTGTCTAATAGTCTATGCAATGGTTCAGCTACTGTTGCTTTGTGGGGTAAAAAAACATTATAGAAATTGATAAGTCCAAGGAACGCCTCTAGGTCTGCCTTGTTCCTTGGAGTGGGTGCCTTTTTAATTGCTCGTAATTTGTCTTCGGTGGGATGAATTCCTTGGCTGTCCAGGAGATATCCCAAAAATTCTACTCTTTCGGTACATAACTGGCACTTATCCTTTTTTACTCTGAGGCCTGCATTCTGGAATCTTCGTAAAACCTCTCTGAGTCTTTTTTCTAGAATGTCTCTGTTAGGGGCGGCGATGAGTACATCGTCGAAATATGGGACAATGCCTTTTATCCCCTGCAACAACCTTTCCATTAAACTCTGGAAGATTCCAGGGGCGACGCTTACCCCGAATTGGAGCCAGTTGCATTTAAATGCGCCCCTATGTGTTACGATCGTTTGTGCCTCAGCTGTGGTTGGGTCTACCGGCAATTGTTGATACGCCTGGGCTAGATCTAGTTTGGCGAAAACTTTCCCGCCGCCCAGGGAATGGAGCAAATGTTGCACTACCGGTACTGGGTAAGCACTTTGCTGTAGTGCGTGGTTTAATGTGGCCCGGTAGTCTCCGCAAATTCTTAGGGACCCATCAGGCTTGATAGGCGTCACTATTGGGGTTTCCCAACGGGCGTGGTCGGTGGGTTCCAGTACGCCCTGCGCTATTAGCTTATCGAGTTGTTCGTCGATTTTAGGTTTCAAGGCAAACGGCACCCGACGCGGCTTAAGGCGAATGGGTGCTATCTCAGGGTTCAAGTTAAACGAGATTGGGGTCCCCTTATACTTGCCTAGTCCGTTCGTGAAAACGTCTTGGAATTCTTGCACGAGGTCTTCCTCCCAATCGACGCTTTCGGCCTTGTGGACTCCGGCTACAGTGATTCCGAGCGGCCCGAACCATTGAAGGCCTAGAAGACTAGGCCTGTCTCGATCCACAACAGTCAGTGGTAGTGCGACGGTGCGGTCCTTGAATGAGACCTGGAATCTGCGGGACCCGACAACGGGAATTCTGTTCCCCTGATAGTCTTTGATTATAACCCTTTGTGGGTTAAGGTCTTGGCGGCGGATCGCGGGAATGAGCTGTTGGAGTGTTTTCCACGACACCATCGAGAGGGAAGATCCCGAGTCTACCTCCATCACGCAAGGTTTGTTTTCAATGGCGACCTTCACTCGGATTTTCCCGGCATCAAGGGATGTAGCGTGGCCTATAGTGATTGTTTGGTGGGTCTCTTCCCGCCGGGTTTCTTCACGCCTGGTGGAAGTGGTGGACGGGTTGTTTCTGTAGGAGTGGTTTCCCCATTGGTGGTTCAGTTTTTTTCGGTGTGTGCCGAGGGATCCTAAAGATTGGAATTCGGCCTGTCGGGATTTGGAGTTTTGTTTGCTTCTGCAAACTTTTGCAATGTGACCTCGTTTCCCACAACTTCGGCAGAGTGCGTCGAGGAATTTGCAGCCGGATCGTGGGTGATTGGACCCACAACCGGCACACGGTCAGAATGAGAGTTGTGCGGACCGGTCTCGCTCTGTTCGCAATTGGTTGACTTCTTCCTCATCGCTATCGGATGGGGACTCTAAGTCTTCGTGGTGAGTGGATACCGGGTGTCTCTCTGTGCGAGGCGAGGTATCCGTGGTGAGTTTGCGTAGCGGTGCGTCGGTGCGGCGCATTCGGGCTGCCGACTTCTTGGTCGCCTCTGCGGCCGAGGCTTCTTTAAGGGCGTCGGTGAGGCTGATGTCTCCCTTAGCCATAATTTTACTCTGGATCGCGCCGTCTTCGAGGCCCAGAACCAGACGGTCCCGGAGGGCTTCTTCTAGGTTTGCGAATCCGCAGAGGCCTCCCAGGTTTCGAAGGTCCGCGATGTAATCGGCAAGGCTTTCGCCTTTCCGTTGGTCCCTCCGGTAATATTCGTGTCTTCTGACGAGGGTTGGCACCGTAGGTGTGTAGTGAGCCCGTAGTAGTGGCTCGAGGACGTCCCAGTCCATCTCTTTTACCTCTGCTGGCCTGGCAAGTGATTTTGCCATCTTAAATACGGTCGGTCCGCAGTGAGTTAGAAAGATAGCTCTTTTTTCCCCCGCTGTTGCATTTTTCAAATTGTTGGTCTCCAGAAACATCTGGAACTTATCCATGTATGACTCCCAGTCTTCGGTTTCTGGGTCGAATGGAGCGGGTGGTACGACACCGCTGGCCATGTTGCCGTTGATGGTGCGTGATCAACCACGTGCTCTGTAGGTTGCTCTGTAGGTTTAGTCAGCTCTTCGGTCTCCGCATCCCATCCTCGTCGCCAGTGTTAAGTTTGGTGAATAAGGAGACCAGACATCTGACCAGTGACTTCAACTCTTTAATAATAACAGGAATCAGAATGGAACAGAGCAAAGCTATGGGCAGCAGTAACCCTTTTATAGGGTTAGCTGCTACCTTATTAACCAATGAACTTGCAACAGGTTCAAACCACTATCCAATGAGAAGTGTTCCCACAGTGGCCAATCAGGGTCTAGTTCTGGCCCATTCCCAAGTTGTTGTACAAGGACCAATCCAGTGTGCAGGATTTCAACCCCTGATTTGCATTTAGGTTATTAACTTTTATTGATTCACAACAAATATGCTTTTCTTGCTGAAAGGAATCAAGGATGAGATGTGGTGATGAAAGAAAGAGCAATCTTGGCTAGTTCATGCCCAGGTTTCCTGCCCTCCTGAAAGGGCTCCCTGCAGATGGAGACCCTCAGTGGGCTCAGGGTCCCTTCCCAGAGAGCCAACCCTCCCCCGGGTCTCAGGCTGGGTCTCCTCTATGCTTTTCTGGGGCACATTGGGCCATTTGGGGGGGAGTCAAGGGCCCACCCACCCCCCAAAATGGGGAGGCAAGGGGTGGTGGTCCCAAAGCAGCAGCTGCATCAGACCAAAACAATCCCCAAAATTGGAAGTTGCCGCAGGTGAATGAAAACCAACCTGATAGCAACCTGTCCGTCCCTGAAGGTCCTGCAGTGAATATGGGAGACAACCTTCCTTCCTCCCTGGACCTTCCCCTCATCCACCCAGGGTCCCCACCCAAATCACCCCGGATAAAAAGACCCTGGTTGCAACTGGAGCCATGTGGGATCTCCTGCTTGGGCAGGACACGGAGGGTGCAATGGCTCAATGGGTGGCCTTTCTTTTTGCCCATCTTCAAGGAGGTTAATACCTCCAACCCTGCACCTGTGTGAGCCTGGGGGGTCTCCTCTCCTCCTCCTCACCCCACCCCATTCCGCTGCTTTCCTGGCTGGGGGCTGGAGGGTCCCCTCGCTCTGGCAAAATCTCCAGGGGCCTCAGGCAACAGAGTGAGGCTCCCTGGAAGCAGCAACCCAGGAGAGTCAGCTGGTTGCCAATGGTCACATGACAAAAACTCAGGCGTGTATTTATGACACTTGCAGTACCTTGGGGTCATTGGGGTCACTGGAAGAATTGCTTAACGACCGCATGATTTAACTAAACACCACACTCATTTGCTTCACAACCGAGGCAAAAAAGTTGGTAAAATGAGACAGAACTTACTTAGCAATAAAAATTGTGGTCATAAGTGGAGGATTGCCTTTATTGCCTTATAGTTCCTTGAAATTTATCTCCAGAGACGTTCAGAATCTCTTAGTCAGAATATTCACCTTTCTTCTCCCCACTTCTGCTCGCTTCCAGGGAGCCTGGAGCAAAGTCCTTCGTAGGACTTATTTCTGGGGCTTCCGGGGCTGGAAGCACCCCCAGAGGACTGAGGTGAACCCCCAGGTGAAGCCTTCAAGGGTTGCACTGCTGGGCTTCCCACCTTGGAGAGAAAGAGAGAGAGACCCTCTTTCCTCTGGGGGAGTTTGAGATGCCCCCAAACTCCTGCTTGCAACTATTCACACGGTGCAGCCACAATGAGCCCAATTTCGTCAGGATGCAGCCTGACTCTCCCGTGGGGCTTCTCTTCCTTCTGCATCTTCTGGACTCCGGTCTCAACTAGCTCAAGCATTGGGGAAAAGAACCGACTTTAATCAGGGGATGGAGAGAATGGAGAAGCTTCTTTCACAGGACAGAAGCAGCTATGGGAAAGGGGTGCTAACTAGGCCTCCTTGGATGAGAACATCTAAGCAAGAGGCCCTGGAGCCTCTGCCTTCTCTGGCTTGGTGGGATGGCCCATGGCTCTCATGGAGATTGTCAAACAACATAGTTGGAGCTTGGCTCCCACACCAACTATCTTAACAATTTTCCTATTCATTCTCTCACAGATACACTATTAGCTGCTGTCAGTACGAATAAGGTGTCAAATTCATTGGCAGTGGCTGAATAACAAATTCCTCTGAATGATTTTCAGAGTTCCCTTTAGCAAGATTTATTGAGATGAAGAGAGTTGCAAGGATTACAGTTATTCAAACATTTCCCATTGAAAAATGTAGACATGATTTCTTTGATTCCTGCACATTATCTAAGTTGAAATAATTAGTGTCCACTTTGAGATAAAAAGAAATTTTACAATTCTTTAAATGTCATGGTGTTATGTCTTATGTTTTTACAATTGTTCTGGCTGTGAGATGCTCCTTTGTGTTCAGCTCTGGCCTCAGAAAGATAATGTAGCACTTGGGGATGAAGATGCAGCCCAGCAGACCAGCACTGGAGGCCAGGATGGCAAAGACCTGCACAGCCACCATGTGTTTCCCTTTGGTGCTCAGGTAGGTGAGCACAAAAGTCACCCAGACACTGCAGAAGACCAGCATGCTGAAGGTGATCAGTGTGGCTTCGTTGAAGGCCCCAGGCAGATTCCTGGCCAGGAAAGCCACCGTGAAGCAGATGGCAGCCAGGAAGCCCATGTAGCTGAAGGTGATGTAGAACATGACAACGGCCTCTTGGTTGCATTGCAGGATGATCTCTCCAGGCTGGGAGAGGAGATCAGAGTCAGGGAAGGGGGGAGAAACTCCCAGCCAGATGGAGCAGATGATAACTTGGACACCAGAAGAAGACAGGATGATGGAGTTGGCCAAACTCTTCCCCAGCCATCTCTTTGCTCGGTTTCCTGGTTTTGTGGCCAGGAAAGCCAGCACCACCGTGATGGTTTTGGCCAAGAGAGAAGAAATGGCAACTGAGAAGATGATGCTGAAAACCATTTGTCGGAGAAGGCAGGTGGCTTTCCTTGGTTGACCAATGAAGAGAGAAGAAGACAAGAAGCAAAGCAGGAGGGAGACCAGGAGGATGTAGGAGAGGTCCCGGTTGTTGGCTTTGACAAGGGGAGTTTCTCGGTATTTAATGAAGACGATTAAAACAAGGCCTGTGGTTAGGAACAAGAATAGGGCAAAAGAAACCAGGATGATGCCCAGAAGTTCATCATAAGACAGGAAGGTTATCACTTTGGGGATACATTGGACTCTTTCTTTATTTGGGTATTTATCATCCGGACATTTGGTGCATTTTTCTGTATCTGAGGAAAAAAAACAACCAACCCCATATTTCTTTATCCTTTGCATTTCTCAGTGCCACTGTGGCATTGAATGGTCACTAAATGGAACAGCTGTAGGTCAAGGACCCTCTGCCCAGGAAAGAGCGAAACCGTCACAGGAGGGAGGGAAGAGGAGGATTCCCTGATAAGTCCTGGCAGAGCTGCAGGGAAGTTTCTCCCGGCCTCCTCTTCCTCCTCCTCCTCCTTCCACCCGATTCCCCTCCTGCCTCTTTTCCCTCCATCCGTCCATCTTCCTCCTCTGCCTCCCTGGGAAAGAAACGGCCTGGAAGCCCCTTTGGGGTTCTGAGGGAAATGAGCTGGACATTCAGGGGGAGGGCAGAGCTCCAGGGGTTCAGCCTGACCTCCCTGATTTTGGGTTCTCCTTTTGCCCAGAAAGCCATTTCCTGACTTCTGAAAGGGCCAAGAGACTCTCCTCCGGCCTCAGCCCTTCCTTCTGGCCGTGACCAGGAGCTGGTGGGCTGCACACCTGGGGGAACAGCAGCCCCCACCTGCCAGGTGCAAAGCTGGCACACCAGACTCGGATCCTGGCAAGAGATGCAACCTGGGGACCCTCACCCCATTCGTTCCCCCCCTGCCCTGGGCCCCCATGGGGCAGATCTCCCTACCCTGCCCAGCAAGGCCAGAGGGAGCCCCCTCCAGGGGGCGCCCCACTTCCCAGAGCAGGAGGAGGAAGAAGCCCCTGGCTGCTCCAGGGGGAAATTGGCAGCAGGGCCCCAGGCTGACCTCCCCTCCCCCCTGGACCCCACCAGCCCCACCTGGCCTGCAGGTGCCCAGGGCTCACCTGGGAGCTCCACCTGTCCCCCACCTGTGATGCCAGAGCCGCTCTCCCAGCCAATCCCAAGGAAGGCTCCTCCCTCAGAGGTGGGCTTTTTTTTTTTTTTTTTATAAAACAAATTTTATTGATTTTAAAGACAAACAAAACATAAGACATCAAAGTATAAAACCTCCTTTCTCAAAAATTACTTATAAGTTTTAACAAGGCAAATAAGGCATTATTTTTTAAAGCATAGTTCCACATTATCATATTTCCATTTAAACACATATATATCTTTTCCAAATTTCTCATTGTTTCTCCCTTCACTTTTATTCAATTATATTTCTTTCTATCAAGGTTTTATTAATTCTCCATCAAGCATAAACACACAAAATACAGAACATAAAACAAAACATAAAAAGATAAAACCTTCTTAATTATTATTTATACATGTCTTTTCCAAATTTCTCTCCCTTTAGTTTTATTCCTCCAAGGTTTTATTAATTCACAATCAAAACATAGCTAACCAAAACACAAAACATAAAACTTCTTTTGAAAAGTGGCTTAGCCCCAGGTTACATCTTTTTTAACAGACCTAAATCAAGTTCGTGCTCACCTTATATACCATTCATATCTTATTAACCATTCTATATTTTCTATATAACTTCTCCCTTCTTTTCACTCTCTTAGTTATATTTTGTTTATTTCATCTTATTTCAGAATCATTATGTTTGTA
Source organism: Notechis scutatus (assembly GCF_900518725.1). The sequence continues at coordinate 15,754 of NW_020718491.1, forward strand.
TCTTTTGTCCGTTCTTTTCCAATCATCTATTTATCTCTTCTCTTTAGCAAAAGAATTTCCCCTGTAATCACTTTTAAGGTGTGACGCCTTTCCCTAAAGTAACACTTAAAATAATACATAATTTCTATCCTGATTCTGCTTAGTACATTCTACATGTTGCATTTTGAAAAGAAAAAGAATAATAAACTTATAATATAATTAAATATATAATTTCCATTCTAATTCTATTAATAGTATAACTAAACATTAATCATTTTACACATTCTCTTTGATATTTTATTAAATATTGAAATCTATCATTATAAAACATTTTAATATTTTAATATTTTGTTAAATTTTATAATATTCCAATAGACTATTTCAAATGCAAATACTACAATACTATCTTATGTACTCTTGCAGAATCTTTCTTAAATTATACATCCTTTATCCTTTATCTCTAAAAAAAATATCTTGTTCCAGACCGTGGCTTTTTTTCCCTTTTTCCCTCCCTTTCTTCTCCAGTCTGATCATTTTGCCCCCACCTCTCCTAACCTCTACCTTTTTAACTTCCCCTCTCTGTTGTAATTCTCTTTTCAATTGCTTTCTAACATTGTACCTTTTTTTCACCTTATTTTTCTTTTTCTTGATTGTTTTATTAAATCTTAAATTCTCATTTTTCCTTCCTCTCTTCCTATTTTCTTTCTTAATCAAATTTTTTTGTCCATTAAAAATGGTTTCCTTTTCTTCTTCTTCTCCTTCTCCTTCTTCATCAAGTATTTGCTGGTACGTAGAAACCGCCATTTCTAAAAAGTGGAAGACAGCTCCCAATGAATTCTTGCCATTTGGTTCTCTTTCCTTTAATTTTTCATATTCCATTTTTAGTTGATCCAGAGATGGTGCCATTGTAAATTTTTAAGAACAACCCAGATGTTTTTAGTCTTGAGGTAATTTGCAAATGTCAAAGTTATCAAACAATCCAAACAGCCAGAAATTATTTCCTCTTCTTCTCTTTGCAACTTTTCCTCCTGGGGCAAAATCCCAAATATATTTGAAAGCCGTATTACAATTAGTTGTTGGTCTTATAATCTTCAAAGCGTCTCCTCCAACAAGTTTTTAAAGATTTTTTTTTTTTTAGTCCTCTCCTTCTCACTTATAACAAAGAGCTTGTTTTTACATCAAAGAAGCAAGTTTTTCTGTGCTCATTTGCTTTTTCCGTAAGGAAGGGGAGTGAACTTTCCTTCAGCACTTTCGCAGATAGTAACTTCTTTTGGAAACAAATGTATCAATCCGAAAGTCAGGTTTCCAGGGTGTTTTAAAAGTAACTTAATGTCCCAGTTCAGCCAAGAAAACTTCTCCTTCAGTCTTCCTCCTGCACAGTCTTATCCGGTTGAAGATTCCTTTATGGCTGCCATTTCTGACAGTCGCTCCACCGCCTCAGGAAAAAGGAGTCTAGCCGGCTGGGGAAAGGGGGTGGGATATCCCCAGACCCCTGCCCGGATCTCCTCTGTCTTCCACTGCCTCTTCAGGGCAGCAACAACCCCCAAATCCAATTGGATCGGAGGTACCTCAGCGGCGAGCGCAGCAGGGACCCGCAGAGAAGCGGATTCCTGCCGCCGCCGAAGCCTTGCAACCGGAAGTTCCCCTCAGAGGTGGGCTTTTTGATAGCACCTGAGCTGCCCAGACCAGATGGGAGGGGATCCCCCTGCATCCCTCTCCCCCTGCCCCCTTCCTCCCTGCCCTCACTGGGGAGGGGGCAGACCCACTGCAGACCCCCTGGCTCTGCAGGACCCCTGCGTGCCCCCTCCTCACAGCACAGTCCCCTGCCAAACCCTCTCTAAATCCAGCCCTTTGGAGGCCGCTTGACTGGTGAGGAGGAAGCCAGGCCCAGAGAGGCCCCTCAGCCTCGGCCAGATGGGCGGGAAGGT
>NW_020718492.1:0-19707 GCF_900518725.1 Notechis scutatus
GAAGGAAGGAAGGAAGCTGTGAAAAAAACAAATAAAGCATGCTTCATCCTACAAGCAGACCCAATCATGAAAAGCACAGTACTATTTTAATTTAGTCTAACTAACTATGCAAATCCAGCTTAATTAATGCACTTATCTTGTCTTCTGTATGAAAGTAGCATCCTTCAAATGTCATCAGTCATTGCATGTGGAGGTTCCCAGGTGTCAGCATTCCAGCAAACCTCCAATCCAACCAATAACTCTTTGAGAAGACAGACATCTTCTCAAAAGTTTATTTTGGATAGTAAACTGGTACAACTGTGGAATCCTGAATCTGAAAGTCCTGGGCTTCCTTGCAATAAGTAAAAACTACAAATCCATCCCCTGTACTCATCATCACATCACATGCCCCAATCACTATTTGTCCCAACTTGAGACTTCCCTCCACTTAGGTGCAAAATAACATGACCTTGAATTAGAAAAAGAATGTTATTATGTCTAACTACATACACTCCAAGAAATTCCCCCCTCCCACTTTCCCAGGCTCAAATTTGGCAGCATGGGAGCATCTGGTCTCAATATGGCTTCCAAAGCTGATACCAGGACCATGAGGTGATATACAGGGCTATCCAAAACCATGGCTTGTTCATCCTAGAAATACACAGTGTGCCCGACCATCCTTACTTGATTTGCTGCTGGCTGACCTGCTACCACCGTAGCTGGGCATTTCTCGTTATGGTGTGAAACTGACACATTGGATGCCCACTGGTCCAGGAACCCTTTGGGTGTGTAGATCCCACAATCCGTGATGCTGGTTGTCTGCTCAAACTCTTCGCATACACCATCCCCATCGTGAAAGTAGCAACGACTCGGCTCATCTGCAGAGAAGAGAATCACATCGAGTCAACTCTGGTAGTATCACACTACTAACTAGGGCATACAAAACATTTGCTAGACTAATACTCGAATATCAGTCTGGAACCCACATCATGTATCTGATATTAACACAGTTGAGAAAGTCCAGAAATATTTCACAAGAAGAGTTCTACACTCCTCTACTCATTGCAGCATACCTTATGGCACCAGACTTGAAATTCTAGACCTAGAAAACCTAGAACTATACTGTCTTCGGTCTGATCTAAGTATAGTATATAAAATCATACATTGCAATGTCCTACCTGTCAATGAATACTTCAGCTTCAACCATAACAATACAAGAGCACACAATAGATACAAACTCAAGGTAAACCGCACCAAACTTGACTGCAGGAAATACGACTTCAGCAACAGAGTGGTCAATGTATGGAATACTCTGCCTGATTCTGTGGTTTCTTCCCCAAACCCCAAAAACTTTAACCTTAGACTGTCTACTATTGACCTCACCCCTTTCCTAAGAGGTCTGTAGGGGGCGTGCATAAGCGCACCAACGTGCCTACCGTACCTGTCCTATTGTTTCTTTTTATTTTTCTTATATGTATCCATTTCATGTGTTCATAACTATGTTTATACTTATACCTATTATCTTGTAAGCGATTGACAAATCAAATAAATCAAATAAATAAACAAAACTGTAACTGTATCTAGATGTTCTGCTTTGGGTACCACAAAGCCCCCTCCCAGAAGGTAACAAGGAAAACAGGTCGTGAAAAGGATGTGTAGCGTCCCAGACAATACTGCAGACCTTGCTCAAGCATCACTTATTATGACAAGGAAGTGAACTTCCCAATAATCTTTTCTTCTGTCCTCGCCACTCTCTGTCCAAAGCAAGATTGCTTCCAAACCAAACAGTAATAGAATATGATAGGAAGATCTCGATTGTCCCTCTATAGAAAGTGGTAAGGACAGTGGAAGGAATGTACATTTCTCATGCAACACAGAAAAATACTTGGCTTTAGTAAAGAGTATTTTCACTAGCGATGAGTCTGGGAGTCGTTCTTTTCTATTGACCAAGTTGGGATGGCTGACACCTCCAATGCCCAAGGGTGGCAACAGAGTGCGACTGGACAAACCAACAGTGTCTTTGGGAATGCCAAGCTGTTGCCCTGGAACTAAATTATGCAAATTAGAAACATTTGCACCGATTAGTTCCTCTGGCAGAAATCCCTCAACTTCTATCCCAGTCTGGTTTTCATCATGCTGTTCTCCGCCTTTCTTCTCGTCAAAGCGCTGGGTTGGCAGAGGGCAAGGAGACAGAGAGAGGAACAGTGAATTGCTAACATATGTATCGGAGGCCACTTGTGAACCACACATTTTCACAAGCCTGTCAGCAGCTTTGGGAGTATTGTCACATAAAATGGGACTCACCGCTTGGCCCTGTTGTGACATACTTCATCGCTGATCGGTGGCCGTGTGTTATGAGGCTTGCTCTGTTTTGGCCAGGCATCCATCCGGATTCATCTAGAGGAACGTTCCACCAATTTCAACCCATGTGGAGAATTGCCCGAGGTTACCTACTCTGACTTGGAAATAATCCTTCTGTTTGTGATCAAAGATCATACTTGAAACCTTCTGTATCTTAGGATCTGTGTAGGCCACATTTAAAACCCTTCAGTGACCTCATTTTGGGGTCTCAACATTGAAATGACCTGGAATCTTCTGCAGATAAGATCTACCAGCAATGGAGGTTCTCCTCTTATTAATATAGCTAATTACTTATATTCCAGTTTAGCACAAAAAGCACCATTTATGAGGGGTCCTTGGTGCTCTCTGAGCTTGGTTGTTTTCCTGCAGATGTTTCGTTATTCAAACTAAGTAATCATCAGTGATAGAAGGGAATAGGGTCTATGCGGAGTGGGAGGACAATAACTGAGGGGTCCTTGGTGTTCTCTGAGCTTGCTTGTTTTCTTGCAGATGTTTCATAACCCAACTAGATAACATCATCAGTGCTAGAAGGGAGTGGAGTTTGCTCCCTCAGCACTGATGGTGTTACCTCGTTGGGTCATTAAATGTCTGCAAGAAAACGACAAGGCACAAGAGCACCGAAGACCCATCATTGCAACCCTGAGCTCCTTTCTCAGCACCATGGCGGATCCAATGTCTATCCTCAGAAACCCAAGAAATTGTCTTGAACCCAAACTATTTGCCCCATCTATTTTGGAATGGTTGTTCCCCACGCAAAACAGGATACAAGCCTTCTCAGTAAATGAAACGGGGTTTTTTTTCCCCCCATGTGCTACAGATTTGCTACCTTCACAAGGGAACAAGCTGTTCCTGGGCAAATCCCCATTGTCAGTGTTCTCTATAAGTGACCCTAAAATTCCCAAGAGACTTCTTATCCGGTGGCTTATAGTCATGCATCTGTATCTTAGCACACAAACTTGTATGAAACCAAGAGAAGTAAACAAAAATAAACAGCGCAGGGTTAGAAAATAACAACAAAGCAGATTCAGAGTTGGCGGAGGGCGACTGATTTTGGTGGCTTGATGCCAGCCAAGAAACTACAGGCTCCAGTGTCATCCCCCAATACTTGCGAAACACCAAGTTTAGTGAGGACAAAGTCTTCGTAATTGGAAGCCTCTATTTATCCCACATGCAGCCTGTGTGGGTGGGAAAGGGAGGAAGGGAAGGAGATAAAAACAAGCCTGAATGAGACACTGAATGAAACTGGAAGGATAGAAAGCAGAGGAAAATTGTGATACTTCCATCCCTTACTTCTTAACCAGATTAGCTTTTTTTCCCAAGCCTGGAACCCAATAAATGTGAATTCCAACATCTCTTGAATGTCAACAAAGCTTTTGCAACACAGCTACTCCAGCTGCTCATGTTTTTATTTCTATTATTAAGAATGTAAGAATGTCCTTTACCAAAAGATATAGGAAGGAAGGAAAGGAAGGAAGGAAGGAGAGAAGAGAGAAGGGGGAGGGAAGGATAGAAGGAGAAGGAAGGAAGGAAAGAGAGATGAGAGAAGGGAGGGAGGAAGGGAGGAAGGAAGGAAGGAAGGAAGGAAGGAAGGAAGGGAAGGAGAGATGAGAGAAGGGAAGAAAGGAAAAGGAAGGAAGGAATTATTTACAAGACAATTTGGAAGTGTTCTCCAGGAATCAAATCACTGTCCTTGTTTTGCTGGTTTGAGGAGGCCTGCACAAATTTGTTTGCGTAACTATCATTTATTTAATTTCAACTGCTTAGAAATAAAACCTCAATATCTCTGTTGGGCACGATCAAGACAGATGCTTTCATTTCGACTGGGTTCCCCCACCCCCACCCCCAGCTTCTACCTTCCTTCAAAACTGTAATATTTATTCATTTCATTCCCTCAGGGCGATATCACCCTGACTTTGCTGGACATCCCAAAAGCTATAAAAACCTAATTGTTTCATCAAGTCCTGGATGGCGGGATCTATTCCCTGGAGGGGGGAATGCTTATTATTCTCCCCCCCCACTTGTTTCCCATTCACTGTCTTTGCTCTGTTTGTTTTTTAACTGGGTTTCTCCCCCCCCCCCCAGATGTTGTAATCTTATTGTGTAAGCCACCTAGACTCGCCCCTCCAAGGAGGCGACAGGCGAGTTGAGAAATAAATAACGAAGACAAACTATATCAAAACAATGAAAAGGAATGTGTGGCGTGGGCTTTCTTTTCTCTTCTCTTTTCTGATTCACCTATATAATTAGAGAAGCCACAGCTTCCAAGGTCTCCTGGTGAGTGACAGCGGCTTCTCTGGGCTGTCTCCCTTCCAAGAAAGTAACTCACCCCCTTCCTTTCCTTCGCTGACATCTCTTCTCAAGTTATACTGTGAAATAACATTGCGAGCGCCAGAATAAATTAGATCATTACAATTCAATTACTTAATGACTCCACCTCTCTCTCTCTCTCTTTCTTTCTATCCCCGCAGCATGCAGTTCCAATTTCTTAATAGGACTGAGCAGTTGGGGGAAATAAAAGAAACTCGGAGGACGATAGATTGCGTGGGTTTATAAAGTCTACAGAGAAAGTACTCGTAATCCTTACACGCTCACACAAACCAAGTGGCTAATGCAAAACACAGAAAGAGGGAGCACACTTAGAACTTCCTTGTCTCGGGGAACTCCAACACTGAAAATGTGTGGTTTTTTTTAAAAAAAAAATGTGGAAGGACTAAGGAGAGGTTTCCTAACAACAAAAGCAATTAAACAATGGAAACTGGGTACCAATATCTGAGGGGGTCAATCTATTTTCCAAAGCAACTGGAGGCAGAACAAGGGATGGAAACTGAAACATATGAAGGATAGTTGAAGGAACTGGTCTAGTTGAGAGAAAAGGACTGTGTGTGTGTGTGTGTGAGAGAGAGAGAGAGACATAATAGATGCCTTCCAGTATTTGAGGGGCTGCCCCAAAGAAGAGGGGGGCAACTTATTTTCCAAAGCACCAGAAGGCAGGAAACGGTGAATGGAAACTCATCAAGGAGAGAAGCAACCTATAACTAAGGAGAAATTTACTGGCAATGAGGACAATTCACCGGTGGAATGGCTTGCCTTCAGAAGTTGTGGGGTGGCTCCATCACTGGAGGGTTTCCCAAAAGAGACTGGACAGCCATTTGACTGAAATGGTATATAAGGTCTCCCGTTCGAACAAGGGGTGGGGTTGGATTAGATGGCCTCCAAAGTCCCTTCCGACTTTAATTATACTACGATTGTATGTTCTAGCTAGACGAAGTTCACTCAAGAGGGTCCCCTAGACTTGGAATATTCTCTTGCTGGGGACCCTGTGAATGGTGCGTCAAGCCCAGCGTTACAAACCATGCCAGTGGCCGTCAGCTACATAGAAACCCCACGGAATCCTTGGGGCCCCAAAGGTTTTGTGTGCACTGCCCGTCCCAGATTGAAAATCTGCCCCAGATTGAAAATCTGCCCCTATTGCCCACTCCATCATCTGTTTGGCAGCATATTCATGTACCGGGATTGGGTGGGTGGGTGGGGTGGAGATTGAATGAAATCCCCTGTTTCAGATGAGGGGAACGAGAACAATTTCTTTCTCTTCCTTACAGGCAGACGACATTTCCGAGTTCTCCCGAGGTGGAGTTTTATTTTTTTTTGTGGGGGTCCTGGCTGCTCTCTGAGCTGGGTGGTTTCCTTCAGTTCTAAAAGGGTGTGGGGTTTGTGGAGTGAATGAGAAGGGGATGGGAAGGAGACGAGGAGGAGGAGGAGGAGGAGGAGGAGGAGGAGGAGGAGGAGGAGGAGCAGGAGCAGGAGGAGGAGGAGGAGGAGGAGGACCATGACTATGGGGTCCTTGGTGCTATTTGAGCTTGGTTGCTTTCTTGCAGATATTTTATCACTCCATTAGATAATATTATCAGTGCTTAGAAGGGTGTGGGGTTTGCTCTCACCCTTCTAGCACTGATGATATTATCTAGTTGTGTCATGAAATGTTTGCAAGAAAACAACCAAGCTCAGAGAGCACCAAGGACCCCCACAGTCCCTTCTTCTCCCCACTCCTCCTCCTCCTCCCCACAAACCCCACTCCTTTCTAGCACTGAAGATGTTACCTACTTGGATAAAGGAAACTACAAGAAAATAACCAAGCTCAGAGAGCACCAAGGACCCCACAGTCCCTCCTGTTCCTCCTCCTCCTCCTCCTCCTTCTCTTCCTTCCATTCTCATCCACTCCATAAACCCCACACCCTTCTAGAACTGAAAAAAACCCACCAAGCTCAGAGAGTGCCAAGGACCCCTCAGGTTTTTCATGCCCTTGGGGAGGGGGATATTTTTTGTTTAAACCAGGCATCGTGGCTTTTTTTTAAAAAAGTAGCAGTATAACAACAGCACACCTGAAATAAGATCCTATGTTCAGTTTAAGCTAGCTAGCCCTGGTCTGCTCCAGTTGTGCTGAGTTGATTCATTCGGAGAAGAGTCCAAGCTTGCAATCCCAGTACAGCAGCTAATTTGTTCCTGATTACATTTAAAACCTCCATAAATCTTTCTGCTCTGGCTCATGGGAGTCAAAGAGAAAAGGGAGACAGAAATGTCTGGATGAAGAGAGACGTTCTCCAAGTTATTAAAAGGAAAGGCTTGCCGAATGCAAGATAGACAGTGAACATGTCCCATGTTGGATTCCAGCTTTGGTTTTTCTGAGTCAGCACGTCCTGCCCTCTCTTACCTTCTTGGCAAGGCTTATCCCACTGACATGGGTTAGGGGAGCCAGGAAAAGATTAGGTAAGGAGAAAATGTAGCTTCAGTACTGTATCTTCCCCCCCCCCCCATTTGTTTTCTTTTCAAGGGAAGATCTGTTCTCAGCCTTGGCAGGTCACTGTGAAATATTCTCAACCTGCCCTTTACAAGGACGGCAGCTGGACTGGCCCAAAATGTTGAAGTGGTCCAGACAGAAAGACAAAGAAAAAGAACACAGTGGAAAAGAAATTACCGCCCCCAACCCACCCACTGAACAAGCTCTGTGCCTTGTAGTTTGGACAAACAAACAACAAAAAAAAAAGAACAAGAAGAAAAAGAAGAAGAGGCAGAAGTCGTTCAACACTGGAAAAGCCATTTCTTGAAAGCGGCCACCATCCTGGAGCTTCAAAAAAGGCAAATGCCATTGAGAGGTTGACCCCGGTTTCCGGCATCAAGAAAAATAGCAGCTCCATTTCTTTCCATGTTTGGCAGATCTCATGAAGAACGGAGAGAAACCCATGTATCATGGAGGAGGAAGACGAACAGCTGACAGGGAGTGGGACTGTGGCTCTGTTGGCTGTGGAGGAAACTGGGGAAGGGCGAAGTCCAGCTGGGACGAGCAGGGGAGAGGTAGAACAAGGGAGAGGGAGTTCAGAGGAAGACCCAGGCCTACCCTCTCTTCATCCTAGGGCACGCAGAGAGGAACAGAGAAAAGAGTAAAGTGGGTTGTGTGGCTTATGGGGGAGGAAAGGGCCGTGATTAGCCACAGCTGGGAAGAGCATTTAAAAGAAATGCATGCTGAATGCGGCAGCTGCTGGGAGCAAATGTGAATTTGTCTTGTGTTGACTTTGGTTATCTGTGTTCCTGGTGTCTTCCCAACCTTGTTGAGTTATTGCTGTGCCTTCAGGTCTGGAATTCTTGTTCCTGCCCTGCCGGACTAATGACCTCATTGTGCCTTGATTGGACTTATAGTTACAGTTTTTGTTGACCACGTTTTGGACTTGATTCTCTGCAGCCAAAGGCTGTTCCTGGGAGAGTTTTTCTCCAGCCAGAAGGTAACCAGGACATTGGGGGCAAAGTTGGAGCTAACAAAGGGACTCCTACTGATTATCTGACTGTGTTGCCTTTGTGCCACGCCCCTTTGGGTCATCACACCATGTATGAAAAAAAAATGAGCTGTCCGATGCAGAAAGATGATCTATTCACTCTCTTGCTCTGTCCAACGCAGTTAAGCATTCATGCAAGAGATTCAGCTTACTTCATCTTAAACTTGGTCAACTTTTCGAGGCTTAGCGAGTGATGTGAATCGGGTTGTTCGGTAGTTTAAAGTTGAATTTAACAGAGCTGGAAGGGACCTTGGAGGTCTTCTAGTCCAACCCCCTGCTCAAGCAGAAGACCTTGTATCATTTCAGACGTGGCTGTCCAGTCTCTTCTTAAAAATCTCCAGGGATGGAGCATCTGCAACCTCTGAAGGCAAGTCGTTCCACTGGTTAATTGTTCTAACTGTCAGCAAATTCCTCCTTTGTACTAGGTCACGTCTCTCCTTGACTATTCCGAGAGTGCCTTGTGTCACAAGCTGGAGAAGGTACGCATGAAGTTGGCCCACCAGAGTTGATTTTCATTGTTCCTCATAACAAACTGGATCCTGGCAAGGCTGAAAAACTGATAAGACATTGGCTGAGCTCTTATAAACAGCAGATGTGACGTTAAACCGATGCCTGGGGTGTCTCGTGATAGACTGCAGAGAAGAAGGCATCCTCAACCTGCTTCTTTGGAGAAAACCGATCATCCCGTCCATTTTTAAAAAAAATCCCTGAGATTTATCGGAATTATGATTATGGGTGAGTAACCTCCCACCCTCCCCAAGAAAATGCTGCGTTCATTTGGGGTCCACATGCCAAGTGGCGCTGAATTGGATGGGGGTAGAATTGAGGGTGGGGTGGTTCCTTCTCTACCTGCCCTATCTCTGCTTCTATCACAGCTCAGCATTAAGGTCAAATAGCTAAATCAGTCCTCCTTCCACTTTGATTGATTATGTGCTATCAAGGAGGTGTTGACTTTTTGTTGACCACACAGAGAGATTTTTCTCCAGGAGAGTTTATCCCTGCTTTAAGATGTTGCGCGGGGCCCCTTATCTTATCGACGCAATCCTAGGTTGGATGAACAGAGGGATAGAATCAAGAACACACAAAGTATTAGTACCACTTTATAATGCCTTGATAAGGCCACACTTGGAATACTGCATCCAGTTTTGGTCACCATGATGTAAGAAAGATGTTGAGACTCTATAAAGAGTGCAGAGGAGAGCAACAAAGAGGATTAAGGGACGGGAGGCTAAAATATACAAAGAACGGTTGCTGGAATTGGGTATGTCTAGTCTAATGAAAAGAAGAACCAGGGGGTGACGTGATAGCAATGTTCCAATATCTGAGGAGGGGGCTGCCACAAAGAAGAGGGGGTCAGCCTATTCTCCAAAGTAGCTGAAGGCAGGACATTGGATGGAAACTCATGAAGGAGAGATCCAAAGTAGAACTAAAGAGAAATTTCTTGACAGTGAGAACAATTAACCAGTGGAACAGAAGTTGCCTCCAGAAGTTGTGGGAGGTTTTTCAAGAAGAGATTGGACAACTCTGCAACTGGGAGAGGGATCTTGGAGTCTTAGTGGACAATCAGCTAAATAGGAGACAGCCGTGTGCAGCAGCAGCCACAAAAGCTAATGCAATCCTAAATTGCATTAACAGAGGGATACAATCAAGATCAAGAGAGGTACTAATACCACTCTATAAAGCCTTTGTAAGACCACAACTAGAGTACTGCATCCACTTCTGTTCACCACATTACAAAAAAGTTGTTGAGATTCTAGAAAAAGTACAGAGAAGAGCAACCAGGATGATTAGGGGACTGGAGACTAAAACATATGAAGAATGGTTACAGGAACTGGGCATGGCTAGTCTAGTGAAGAGAAGGATCAGGGGAGACAGGATAGCAGCCTTCCAATATTTGAGGGGCTGCCACAGAGAGGAGGAGGAGGGGGTCAAGCTATTTTCTAAAGTGCCTGTAGGCCAGACAAGGAATAATGGATGGAAACTGATCAAGGAGAGATTTAACCTGGAAATAAGGAGGAATTTTCTAACAGGGAGAACAATCAACCCGTGGAACAGAAGTTGCCCTCGGAAGTTGTGGGAGCGCCATCACTTGAGACCTTCAAGAAGAGATTGGACTGCCATTTGTCAGAAATGGTGTAGGGTCTCCCGCTTGGGCGGGGGGTTGGACTAGATGACCTACAAGGTCCTTTCCAACTCTGATTATCTGTTATCAGTTAAAACTATTTGTCCAGAATTGAACAGGGTCTCCTGCTTGAGCAAGGGGTCAGACTGGAAGATCTCCAAGGCTCCTTTCCAATTCTGTTATTCCGTTGCTCTGTTATCCACGTCTGAATCGCAAACCCAGACAGAAAAAAAACAAAACCCCTCCCTCTACAGGGCCCACACCCATTTAAAAAAACTACACGGAATAATCTGACCTGCCCCCCCCCCCCCTGAAAAATCTTCAATCCGGTTTCAAGGTTTGGATAAACGAGTATATAAATATGGATTGGCACAGGCTTGCCTTTTCTAGAAGACTTGGGTGAAATGCCGTTAAAAAAAAAATAAGGCTCCAAACTTGGAGAAATAGCAATAAATTTCCCATCCGTTTGATGTGCTTGGCGTGCTAAATGCTTAGAATATTTTATCACTGGGTTAGGGGGGCAGGAGTTGCCAGGGAGATGCATGCCATCCCAAGAAATCCACTTTATGTTCACCTGATGTTCTTTATTGCTGGCATTGGGGGTCTGCAGACAGTGCATGGCACTGATGGTGAAAACTCATCCAACCCAATTTCCAGACAAGTTGTGCCTCTTAACTCAAGCAGTCAGACGAAGGAGGACAACTGGAGTCCACCCACGCTGGCCAGGGAATTCTGGAGTTGAGGTCCACCTGTCTTAAAGTTGCTTCAAAGAGAGGGTGCTCCATTGTTGGAGGTTTTCAAGAAAAGATTGGTCTAGGAGGGTAGAAAGATCCCTGCCTTGGACAGGACAGAGTAATAGACTTACAGAGTTGGAAGGGACCGTTGAGGTCTTCTAGTCCAACCCCCTGCTCAGGCAGGGAAAAAAATACACCATTTCAGACCAAGGGTTGTCCAATCTTTCCAGTGTTGGAGCACCAACAACTTCTAGAGGCAAAAGCTGTCCCATTGATTGATTGTTCTAACTGTAAGGAAATTTAGTTCTAGGTTGCTTCTGTCCTTGATTTGTTTCCATCTGTTGCTTCTCGTCTTGCCTTCAGGTGCTTTGGAGAATAGCTTGACTCCCTCTTCTTCATGGCAGCCCTCAGATATTGGAACACTGCTATCATATCACCGCTGACATGATAGCAGTGTTCCTAGGACATTGGACTAAAAGACCTCCAAGGATCCTTCCACCCCTAGAAGTCCTTGAATCCAGGTCTTCACACCTCACAAATGTTGGAGAACTACAGCTCCTTGTGTTCATGGGTCAACCAGCCCATCAGAGTGGGAATGAGGGAAGACCAACTTCTGGAGAGTCTTCCCTAGCTTAACCACACTATCACGCTGGCATGTCTCCTGTGGATAGATGGTCCTTCCTTCTTGTTTATTTGTCCTGGATCCTTCTGGTTTTTTTTTTAAAGAAGAGACAGAAAGAAGTGGGAGTAAGTGGCTACAAAACCTCCACCACATGAGGAGGTTTTCCATCCGCATTAGGATGTACGCAGAAACAACACAACAGCTTTCCACCTGGCAAACGCAACCCCCCAAAAATCTAATTTTGGGTTTCGACAGGGGACTGCGTTGCACAAACCAGCAGAGAAAGACCCACAGGGCTGCATCCTGTTTTCAGTTTGGGATGGAGCTGCTGGCACCAGAATTATCTTTTCTTCTACACAACTTAAGTCCTTTTTCCAAAAAAATAAAATAAAGAAAAACAGGGAGAGGAGAGGGAAAAGACAGCCCAGACGAAATTAAAGAGGCAAGGAAAAGGGATATTTTTAAGTCTGATTATTTATTTAGGGATCAATCCAAAGGCAACCAGCCCAGAATTGTATTAACTACATGTCCAATTTTGATTTTACTTTATTTTTTAAAAAAAAGAGAGAGAGGGAGATGGGGGACAAGAATGTTCAAGAATTGTTTCTGAGTTACAGATTCTTGGACCGAGTTGGCTTCTGCATCAGCCTCTCTCTGCCAACTGCTAAAGTCTATTTGGGGTCAACTCCCCATTGCTTTCCTTCGTGGAAGCAAAAAGAAACAATTGCTGGCCAAGGGCGGGCTTTTATCATAAAGAAATTCTGACTACGGCCGATTACAATAAGAACTAAAGCCAAGCACTGATGATCTGCTGGCTGGAGTTGAACACGTTGCCGGAAATTATCTTCCAGCTTCCTGGAAGTCTTTTCTCCTTCTGGGTTTTCTCCTCTCCTTCTCAGCTTGTACTTTTGTGGAATGCTCCTTAACAGACTTCCTTGTTGCCATGTTTGGTCCTTTCGGTTAATCATCCCTCCATCAGGCAGAGGTGGTTTTCAGCCGGTTCTGACCGGTTCTAGAGAACCGGTAGCGGAAATTTTAAGTAGTTCGGAGAACTGGCCAATACCACCTCTGACTGGCCCTGCCCCCATCTATTCCCTGCCTACCAAGTCCCAGCTGATCGGCTAGGTCTTCTTTGGTTGCCTTGCACAGGAGAACGGAGCTGAAAAGCAGGTTAGTGGAGTGGGGAGGGAATGGAGATTTTGCAGTGACCTTTCCCTACCACGCCCACCAAGCCACGCCCACAGAACTGGTAGTAATGAAGTTTGAATCCCACCACTGCCATCAGGGATCCTTTCTTCACTTCTTCCCACTTTCTGAATGGGTCCAAAGTCCCCGGGAAGACTCAATCAAAGTATGGGGAGATGTTGTTTCCCACCCCCCCGTAGCACAACTGCAGTGAGATTAATCGGTGGAAGCTTGTTAAAGAGAGCCCAACGTAAAAATTTCCTAACAGTAAGAACGATTAACCAGTGGGACAGCTTGCCTCCAGAAGTTGTGGGCGCTTCATCATCGGAGGTTTTTAAGAAGAGATTGGGCAACAATTTGATTGTGATTGTATAAGATCTCTTGCCTTAATCAAGGGGTGGGAGTAGAAGACCTCCAAGGTTCCTTCCAGCCCTAGAGTTCTAGGATGTGTGCCACGAAAGCATGCATTGAACCACACACGGCACATGGGAAGTCTCAGACGCTTGCAGAAAAAAAGGGGGAAGGAGGAAACCAGAAAGCAAACAAACACTAGACAGCAGTAAACGCAACTTTTGATGATGATGATGATGATGTCATCCATTCAGTTGTGTCTGACTCTTGGTCATTCTTTGGGCCAGGATTCTCCACATCTTCCAATCTTTCCCTACTTCTTTGAGTTGTTCGATGCTCTGGTTGATGTCAGCTTTGATGGTGTCCAGCCACATTGTTTTTGGATGGCCCGGTTTCCTTTTACTGCTAAACATTTCCAAACGTAATTGCTTTCTCCAGTGAATTCCCCCATAGGACATGGCCAAAATAAGTCACACGCAGTTTTGTGATTTTTTTTCCCCCTTCCAGTGACAACCCCAATGTTTGCACCCCTGACATTAGACCAAAAGAGCACATCTATATTCTTCAGAGCATCTCAAGCAAAGGTACCAGCCCAGAACGTATAAAAGGAAAAGAGTCAAATGCCAAGGAACCATATTCTGATGTGAGCATTGGAAGAACAAAATAGCATTAATTCAATCCGCTTCCTTTTATTTATTTTTTTGTGTGTATGGGGGGAAAAATGCAAAATTGGGTTTCAGGAGACCAGGGCAGTCTGACCAAGATAGGGAAGGGGGGGAGGGGGAGGGAGGGAGGGAGAGAAAGAGAGAGAGGAGAGAGAAAGAGGAGGGAGAGAAGAGAGAGGGGGAGAGAGGAGAGAGAGAGGAGAGAAGAGAGAGAATAGAGAAGAGAGGGAGAGGGAGGGGGAGAGAGAGAGAGAGAGAAGACCACACATTCACTTTTGTTCCTGCTATTTTTACCTCCTGTGATCTAAAGCAGATCGATCCAAGTCGTATCTGATTAGGAGGAGGCTTGGGGCAAACAACAGGCCAGGGAAAACGTAAGCAGAAGCTAACAACGTTACAGGTCAACAAGCAAATGCAAGAGGGTTTGTGAGCTGAGAATGCACAGAGGCAAAAGATAATAGATCCCGCCAAGGTGAGAGAGCAAAATGCAACGTTCCTTCTTCCCATGAAAAACAAAACAAAACCAAGAACAGTGGAACACAGCAACGTGGACTTAAAGAGCTGTTGATCATGAACATCCTAACAATAAGGATTGTCTCAGAAGGTGGTGGCCTTTCCTGAGCTGATTGTAGATAAGCAAACAATGGCGGGCCAGCTGTCACTCTTCCAAATTTATGCTACATTCACAGAACACAGTTCAACAGGTCAGTTGCAAAAAATAAAGGCTGCACTTGCACAACTCTTGATGAGTTTTCATTTCATGCGGAGTTTTGTGCATTGGGCGAATCTGGCCCATTAAAAAAAAAATCTTAACAATTCCCAGCACTGTGCAGGAAAATGATCTGATCTGGAAACTAGATTGAGCACCGTGTTGAAGGCAACCCACGCTTCTGGAGCTTGCCTTTTAATTGTTGAAGGGCAGCTACTGGTTCAGATGACTGTGTGGTCTAATCTGCAATTCCAGTCTCACTGCTAGGATTATTGGTAGGTTGTGCTTGATGGCTGAGACAATTGAGTGTGACTTGTGTGGGTTCAAGAGGAACTTCAACAAGCTGCCAACATCCCAAGTCATGTTAGACAATAGAGTTGGCTTTTTGTCATCAAGTTGACCATGATTTGATGCATTAAAAGGGCTGAAAGAATAAAGCTATTTCTAAGCTTTTCGTGAGGGGACATGCTAGTTGGAAATGGTAGGCCCAACTAGTATGCTTGGTTGGTAATGGTCAAAAACAAGTTAATGTTTTCCTTCCTTTCTACTACTGTAAAGGAATCACTGAAGAAAAACAGAATAACACAGTTGGAAAGGACCTTCGAGATGTTCTAGTTCGGTCTCTTACTCAACCAGGAAACCCTACATCATTTCAGACAAACGGTTGTCCAATATCTTCTTAAAGACCTCCAGTTGGTGGATCCACAACTTCTGGTGGCAAGCTGTTCCACTGGTTAATGGTTCTAACTGTCGGGAAGTTCCTCCTTAGTTTTAGGTTGCTTCTCTCCTTGATTAGTTTCCACCCATTGCTTCTTGTCCTGCCTTCTGGGGCTTTGGAGAATAGATTTGACCCCCTCTTCTTTGTGGCAGCCCCTCAGATATTGGAAGAAAGCTATCATGTCACCCGCTAGTCCTTCTTATTATTTGACTAGATTAACCGTTCTTTGTATGTTTCAGCCTCCAGTCCCTTAATCATCTTTGATGCTCTTCCTTGCACTCTTTCCAGAGTCTCGACATCTTTCTTATATCGTGGTGACCAAAAGTGGATGCCGTATTCCAAGTGTGGTCTTATTTTAACCATTCTCTGTTCTTCTGATTGATTTGATGTGCAATACACCTAGTGCATGTATCAAGTAAGCTTCGTCCAACGTGATGCTCAACATCTAAACGCTGGAATGCATTTTAGGGATTGGGCATTCCCATTGAATTGCCCCAATTAGCAACAGCCAGCAATGTCCTTTGTCCTTTTATGAAGCATCTGAAGTCCGATTCTCCCACTAGTGTGAATTTCTTTGCTCTAAGAGTCACAGAGCTGTTTCCCTCCCTCCCCCCCCCCCCAAAAAAAAGAACTAGGGGGAAAGAGAGGGAAATTTATAACAAACAGCTAAATCTCTGGACACCCATCTCTTGTACACTCCAAGCATCCTGCCGCCATTGAGCGCTGACAATCATTGCTAATCAAGCCTCAGGAATAAAAAGATCTGGTTAAGCAATTATCATCCCTGAAAAGGAAGGATAAAAGCAACTTTGATGCCCCTTCAAGGGGGCTCATTAGCATCTCAAAGGAGATGTCAGCTCCTTCAGCTTTGCCAACTTGGGGCTCCCAAAGACTTGACCCCTTCGGAGCTTTTCAGAGTTCAGCTTCCCCCTAAAGATCCTATAGATAAGCTTCCACTGGATCTAGGGTTTAGAATGGGGGGTGGGTGGGAGTGGGGAGGAGGGCTCCAATTACAAAGAAACCAGGAAGGATTGACCATTTCCATCATCAAAGATGGAATACAAAGAACGCTTAAACCCCTGAGTGTTAAAGTGTGAATAAACCTGAATCGGGGTGAAATTTAAGGCTGGTTTCGCACACTAGTCAAAACAAAGTACTATTCTGGCCCTCAAGACGATAGCAGACTTGGTTAACAATGACATTATTGTGAGTGTTTTGCACAATGTAGAAGAATAGGGTTGGAAGAGACCTTGGGGGTCTTCTAGTCCAAGCAGGAAATCCTATACCATTTCAGGAAAACGGTTGTCCAATCTCTTCTTCAAGAGATTGAAGTGTTGGAGCACCTACAGCTTCTGAAGGAAGGTTGTCTGACTGATTAAATTGTTCTAAATTAAGTCAGGAAATTTCTCCTTCGTTCTAGGATAGTTTCTCTCCTTGATTAGTTTCCAACTGTCTGGAATCCACATCACGTATCTGATATTACCACAATGGAGAAAGTCCAGAAATATTTCACAAGAAGAGTTCTCCACTCCTCTATTCGTTGCAGAATACCTTATGCCACCAGACTTGAAATTCTAGACCTAGAAAACCTAGAACTACGCCGCCTTCGGTCCGATCTAAGTATAGTATATAAAATCATACATTGCAATGTCCTACCTGTCAATGAATACTTCAGCTTCAACCATAACAACACAAGAGCAAACAATAGATACAAACTCAAGGTTAATCGCACCAAACTTGATTGCAGGAAATACGACTTCAGCAACAGAGTGGTCAATGTCTGGAATACTCTACCTGACTCTGTGGTTTCTTCCCCAAACCCCCAAACCTTTAAACTTAGACTGTCTACTATTGACCTCACCCCCTTCCTAAGAGGTCTGTAGGGGGTGTGCATAAGCACACCAATGTGCCTACCATCCCTGTCCTATTGTTCCTTTTTATTTTTCTTATATGTATTCATTTCATGTATTCATAACTATGTTTATCCTTATACCTATTATCTTGTAAGCGACTGACAAATCAAATAAATAAATAAAATAAATAAACTGTTACTTCTTGTCCTGTCCTCAGGTGTCTGGAAGAATAGGTGTGACTCCTCCCTCTTTCGTGAGATAGCCCCTCAAGTACTAGAAGACTGCTATCACGTCACCCCTAGTCTTCCTCTTCGTTACACCAGACATAACCAATTCCCTTAATCACTCGTTGTATAGTTTTGAGAGGTGCGGTGGCCTAGAAGTGGAGCTCTCGCCTCACCATCAGGAGGCTGTGAGTTCGATCCTTAGATATTTCTCTCTCTGGGCATGTTAAGAAGATATCTGCTGAATATAACTCCACATTGGTGACAAGAAGGGCATCTTGGCCAGTAAACAGCTCTGTTCAGTTGCCCAGACTCCACCCTGCAAGGGATTATGGGGTGGTTAAAAGGAGATGATGATGACGACTCGTTGTATAGTTTAGCCTCCAGACCCGGATCATGTATATTCTCTTCTTGGCAAACATGATGGACTGAAGTGTATAACTCATGGGGGCTATCTAGCTTATGTTCCTCATCTACAAGAGCCGTGGTGGCGTAGTGGTTAGAATGTAGTACTGCAGACTACTTCTGCTGACTGCTGGCTGCCAGCAGCTTGGCAGTTCAAATCTCACCAGGCTCACGGTTGACTCAGCCTTCCGTCCTTCCGAGATGGGTCAAATGAAGACCCAGATTGTTGGGGGCAAGAGGCTGACTCTGTAAACCGCTTAGAGACAGTTGTAAAAGCACTGTGAAGGGATATATACGTTTATGTGCTATTGCCCTTCCTTCCTTCCTTCCTTCCTTCCTTCCTTCCTTCCTTCC
Source organism: Notechis scutatus (assembly GCF_900518725.1). Next base: position 18,108 of record NW_020718492.1, read on the forward strand.
TTCCTTCCTTCCTTCCTTCCTTCCTTCCTTCCTTCCTTCCTTCCTCCCTCCCTCCCTCCCTCCCTCCCTTCCTTCCTTCCTTCCTTCCTTCCTTGGTGGTACAATGGTTAGAAGGCAGTACGGCAGTCTCTGCCCACAGCCTGGAGTTCAATTCTGACCAGCTCAAAGTTGACTCAGCCTTCCGTCCTTCCGAGGTGGGTAAAATGAGGACCCAGATTGTTGGGGGCAAGAGGCTGACTCTGTAAACCACTTAGAGAGAGCTGTAAAAGCACTGTGAAGCAGGATATAAGTCTAAGGGCTATTACTATTGCTGTCAGCCATGGAAGTCATATTTGTATTAACCGCATATTTTCTTAGAAGCTTTGAGGCTGCCACAAGTAGTGCCTGGGAATTTGGGAGGGGGGAATTCTTAGTGAGTAGTAGATTAGACTCAACAACATTCTTCTCCCAAGTCATGTCAGCCTGCACCTGGATGGGAGTGGGTGAAAGGTTTGGCTTTGGATAGAACAATGTTTGATTGGGCCATGTGATGGACTATTGGGTGCAGGAGGTGGATCTTTGATTTTCACTTGGGGAAGGGAAAACCTGGAATTTCAGATTCGGGTTTTCCCAGATGTGCCAATGGGACTTCTTTAATAAATTCTTACTTGGATGGACTTTGTCTCTGAGTGTTGAATTGAAATGGGAAGGGGTTTTTTTTGGGGGGGGGGGGAACGTTCACAATTGCTACAGTTGAGTTGAACTCACCAGCTTTGTAGACACTTTGACTCCACTGCCTCTACAAAGGAGTTAACAGCATTCACCAAGGCTAAAGGTTGCCTGAAATCTCCAGTTGTTCTCAGATAAAAGACATACAAGCTCTCATAAGCCTCGCTGCCAAAAGCTCAACTTTAAAAAAATTATTATTATTAAAGAGATGGATTTATTTTTTCTATTCATGGCTTGGAAAGAAAAGACTAGCTCCACAACACTTGCCTCTTGGTCCAAGAAACCTGCTGAAGAGAAGCTGATCTCTCTCTTTCACTTCAGGCCACCTCGATGGATGGTAACAGCCACATTCCTCTCCATGGCTTGGACCTTGCGTTATCCATGGGATGTGCGCGCATGGTGGTGTTTGCTGATGAGAAGGATACCCCAGCCAACTTACCTACACAGTTGAAAGATAATTCCTGACGGCAAAAGAGAGAGCATCCGTCATGATTCACTTTGTTCATGTCATCACATTCTTCCCCGAGGTCTCTGCCAAGAGAAACAACCGCTTAGAACAATTGGATTATTAAAATAAATTTTAAAGCATGGGAGGATCTGGAGAGGAGACCTTTAAACCTCAAGAGGTTAAGACAATTTCTTCCTTAGGGGTTTTTTTTTTTTTTTTTTGCTCTTCTACAAGATGCACCAAAAAGAGAATAGGGAAGGGAGGGAGCGAGGGAGGGAGGGAGGAGGAAGGAAAGAAGGAAGGAAGAAGGGAGGGAGGAAGGAAGGGAGGAAAAGGGAGGGAGGGACAAAGGAAGGAGGGGAGGGAAGAGAAAGGAAGGAAGGAGGGAGGGAGGGAGGGAAGGGGAGGGAGGAAAGAGGGAGGGAAGGAGGGAGGGAGGGAGGG
>NW_020718494.1:0-12254 GCF_900518725.1 Notechis scutatus
CTCTGGGAAATACTGGGAATAGAAGTCCACGCGCCTTAAAGTTGCCAAAACTGAGATAAACTCCTCTAACACTTTAATATGATTGAAGCTAAGCTGATTTTTCCCTTGGAGAAATCTTCACATGTGCAGAAACTGAAGGACAAAAACCAGCAGCAAGAGCTGAAATCTAGTTTGTGCAGTTTGAAATATGAAATATTCTTTTCCTGTCAAAAAAACAACCCCTCAAAAAAGCCTAATTCTAAATGGAAATGAATCCTAACCCGGGAAAATAAACTTTTTGAGCTTCTGGCTTTTGAAAAGGATCACACTCTACTCAGCTGCAAAATTGTAAAACGTGTTGACAATAGGCGAGCTCATCCTTTCAAACCTGAATTGTACAACGCAGACACTTTCAAGGATCTGTTACAAATGTTTTATTTTATTGGAGAAGGGGGAAAAAAGGAGAGAAATGTCAATTTCAAAAGAACAAAAAGTCACAGGTTAATAATATCCATAGCAAAAGGAAAGCTTTCTACAGTCCAAACGCAGGCAACTATCAAATATGACAATGTCTTCTCATAATAGAAAAAAAGAAGGAACTGGAATTATTTTATTCCAAAATTGAGCCTACACAGGGGAGGAGAAATTGCAAAATCGAACTGGAACGAATTGGCTCAAAGTTAGCCTTGGAAGGCCACGTATTTGTCTCTTGTTTATTCTGGGGGTCCCTCTGTCTATGCTCGAAGTTAGACTGAGCTCGACCAAAGCCAAGGGCACAAGGCCAGTTATCAACAACCTTCTCTCCCCAATCCCTACAGTCGTCCCCTCCCCTCTTACCAATAATGCCTGGGGGGAGGGGGGGGGAGAGGAGGAACATGTTGTTTCCTTTAAAACAGAACGGGGACCGGACTGTTAGTTGTCACTAAGCATTGCAGAGACACAGAATGTCCATTAGCGAGACCATGCTAAACACAAAATCGACACTTCGTGAAGCCTGGCATAGCTTTGACGTGAACGCGCCGCAGGAACCCGATGTCCAGCCCTCAAATAGCCTACCTGAAAAATAAAAGACACAGTTCATTTGCAGGCTCAGTGCTGGGGGCTGCCTAGAAAAGGAAAGGAAAATGGCACTTTCCATGGCTGAGCCCACCCACATTCCTTAGAGCAAGGGTCTTCCAACCTCGGCAACTCTTCAGACTTGGGGACTCCAGCTCCCAGAATTCCCCAGCCAGTGGCCAAAGCTTGGAGATCTATGCCTTATAGCTTTAACTCAGGTGGGAAATTAAGCGGGAAGTGTATTTGATTGGAGGCAGGAGGGGAAAGATTGTCAGAATATTAACCGCTTTTTTTGCACCTGTTCTGGAAGGATCTCTTCCTCCCTGGGACTATGGACCATCTTCAGGAGGAAGGCAGGGCAGGAAGGTGTTATTTTCAAACTTAAAATAAAACATTCATTTCAAAACAGACATTAAGAGATGAGTATTTGACCTGGCTGCTAAATGAATCACTATGTCAACTCCTAAAACATTCCTATGCTTGTTTCCCAGTTGCCATAAGCAGGAGTGGGGGGGAAACTGAAGGAGCAGATCGCCAAATATAAACCAGAAGTACATTCCACGCTTATCTTAAAAAGATTGTAGCCTAGGCACCTGACCTTCTGCCTGGGGAAAATCCTTCATTGGAGAATGTGATTGATGACACCTACCCCTTGATGGTACACCCAGGGGAGACCATAAATTATTTGTGTCAGAGTTGGCTTCATTCCGGTTAATGCTGGACATGTTGCTCCTAATAAATCTTCTGGATACTTTTGAAACTTGGCTCGAGGCTGATTTAATTACGGCAATCCCTGGAATCCTTACACACTACAGTTGTTAAAACATGAAAGCGGCAAAAAAACTAAACCAGCTTCCCCGTTGACTCTACTTGTAAGAAGGTCCCATGACAATTCCAGGGTGCCGACAACCATCGTAAACACAGGTGGTTGCCAAGCACACAAAGTCTGATCATGTGACCATGAGGATAGGACAACGGTCCTAAGCGTGAAAACTGGTAGTAAGTCACTTTTCTCAGTGCTGTCGTAACTCTGGTCATTAAATGAATGGCTGTAAATCAAGGACTACCTGTAATCCTGGTCAACTTTTCACCAAAAATGCCACAAAAATCACAAAACGTTGATTGTTCCTCTCAGTGGCAAATCAAAGTGAATCAGTGGACTATTCAACACTGGCTACTCACCTTCCCCAACCTTCAAAGTGCACAAAATTACATTTTGGGATGAAAGTCAGTCTAATGATGGCTCTTCTCAGGGAGACGGATATTACGGGACAGTGAGAGAAAACCCAGTGAAAACGCTGTAGGAAGTATTTTAACTACTGCAGGGGAAAGGAATCTACTCTTTGGAACTGTTGGGAAAGGACTGCAAATAAACATTTGTTGCTCGGTCATAGGAAAAATGTGTAAAATAACGTGAAAGGCCACCAAACACCCGGAAGAAAGTAACGCTAAGAATTTCTCAAGGGATGAGAATAACTGGAATGTTTTTCTTTTCTTTTAAAAAAAGAAGGGAACAGAATTTATGAGCCATTTGGAAGGAGAAAAGAATATTATCTTTCAGCAGAATTCAACCGTGGGGGTGAGGGGTGTCACCCAGTGAAAATAAATCACAGGCTTAAGGATAGGACAAAAACAAAGCAATCGAAGCATCGTGAACAAAAGGAATTTCTCCACCAGAATGTGTGCTGAGGCCCACAAGCTTCAGTTAATTTTTAAGAATTAGGACATATTTGCAGAAGTGGCGAAATGAAGAGGTCCACCATTTCACGGATGGGAATTGCACTTCTGCTCGTAAAGCACCTGGTTCAGCCACTGGTAGGAGAAAATGGTCTGGATTGAAATTGCATCTTTATCCCTTCAATTGGTAGGCATTTTCGGAAGGGCCACCAAAAAACAGGGCATCCCCTACACACTGGGGCATCTTGTGTAATCCAAACTTGCTCTTCGATTTCTAAGCAGCTTTGGTTAAAAGCCACTCCATCTTCTATTTGTAGGGGTGTAGTTGCTGCACCCTAATTTCAAGTTTTACGGTTGCCTAGTGGGAAACAGGCAAGGAGGAAGGAACGAGGCACCCACAGTGCTGAGAGCAGATTGCAATATAGGGGACAATGGGAAGAGAAGAGGAAGGAGAAAAATAACAACGGGGCAAGCTTAGTCAGGATTTTAGGAATACGACAGCGGAATCCACTGTTCTTGGGCAAGACTTCCCTGAATCTGACTGCAACGAAGCACACAAGTCAGTAGGAACAAAAGTCATTTGGGAACTAATATTCCGGGAAACTCTGAAATGGCCAAGGTTGGTAGTGCCTAGAAGTAAATCCTTTGTGTGAAGCAAAGTGAGATGTCCTGGACATGGCATCTCAGTTTGGCTCTCTGGGACACTCTGAACCACTCTCGTTTTGGAAGATTGCAGAACCATGTTTATAGCAAGGTGACGTTCCTAATTGGCATGGTTTGCCCCGGTCTATGGTGGTCTCTCTCAATTTCATCTCTCCCCACCAAGCAGCCTGGTCCGTTCCTCGGCTGCTACGGCTTAAGAGCTGCAGATACCGGCAGGTTTCCTCCAAAGACCCACCCAGCCTCAGGCAGGTCCCCCCGTCTCACCAGCAGCGACACACCAATGCGCCATCCCCCTCCTCCTCCTCCTCCTCCTCCTCCTCCAAGCCACTCATGAAAAAAACACTCTCACCTCGAGACTCAATACGCGGAGTATCGCAACCTGTCCGCGCCTGCATCCCGCCCGAAACGCTGGACATCGTAGAGAGAGGATCGCGAGACGGGAGACAGCTGAACGCGCTCGTATCCGTACACGTCTCCAGCGGTGGAAGCCGCAGCGGCCGAGCGACGCAGAGGGCTTCTATCCCGGGTGTAAAAGGAGGACGTCGCGGCCACAGCAGCGACGGCTACCGCGGCTGCAGTTCCCGAGGTTGGCAGCAGGGGCCTCTCGTAGGGGTCTAAGGTGGTAGAGAGGCGACTGGCCATGGCTGTGGCTTGCGAGTACTGGGCGTACTGGGAATACTGGGCCATGGTGTGCTCCGCATAAGTGTCGTATGCAGAGGCCCCATAGGCCGCAGCGTTTCTCGCGCGATACCGTTTATAGTAATCCACCATTCCATAGGGGTCATCGTAATACATGGGATCCCCGTAGCCTGTAGGGTACGGGGTGCGCACCATTCCGTATTGCTCGCTATAAGGTTCGGTCAACTCAGCCACTTGCCCCGTGCGGTCTACCGGGCACTCTTTAGACCAGTGACCCTCCTTCCCACACCGGTAGCAGCCACTCTTGTCTCCCATCCCGGGCGCGGTCCTGAGACGGCTGGTGGACAACTGCACGCGCATTCGTTTGCCTTGAAGAAACAGACGCAAGAAGGGCAGCTATAAAGATTTGTTAAAGACAATTCAAAGCAAAAGCACAGCAGCTCAGTTATTTTTATATAAATAAAAAAACAAACCAGGAAATCATCCACTGACTCAGTGGGTCAAAGAGGGAAGCCAACAGCTGTTTGAGGACCCAATGCCTCTTCTGGTCCGGAGTGACCAGCGAGTTATACTCACGAAATGAACCGTTTTGACAGCGAGAAACCGATTCTACCCACTTTTAAAGTATGTTTCACTCGTCTCTCTAATTTGATGCTGGCCACTAAGCCCTGAAAATATTTTGGTAGGCCCACAAAGCAAATGAGTGAATTGCAAATCAAAACCTGTTGGCCAGAATGCGATTTACTTCCGAGACACCCGTGGGGGTCATGCAGCTTCCTGTGTTTTCTAGGAACTCTGAAACAATCAGAGTTGCTGAATTTTAAAGGATTGATTCTTATACTTAAGCTAAACCGTTTTGAGGTTTATTTTCCCACTGTTCTTCCTTCCTTCTCCAGTTTGACTCTTCGGGAGGCATGGCAGTGCCCTGGCCTTACTCGTTTGCAGGCTGATGTGGCAGGATTCAGGCACCTTCCCTTTATTCTGTGGAACAGTCCTTGGAGACCTGGTGCTCCTGAGGGATGGAGCTACAAACACAAACACCAGTCCAGGTCCCTGCCTGTGCTTTCTTCATCCATTGTAATCAAAGAGACCGAGGAAAGAGAGAAAAACCAAATGCCGCTCATATCACTTTCTCCATCTACTTCAGACATCTAGAGAATCAGACTCTATCCTGGATCATTAAAAGACTTTGTTTTTAAATACCGATATTGTTGTTTCAGTTCTGAAATTCAACAATAGAGCATATAGGTAATCCTCAACTTACGGCCACAAATTGAGCCCAATTTTTTTGTTGCTACGTGAAACATTTGTTAAGTCAATGTCGCCCCATTTTACGACTTCCCTTGCCACATTTGTTAAGGGAATCGTTGCAGTTGTTAAATTAATAACTCAGTTGTTAAGTGATTCTGGCTTCCCCTTTGACTTAGTTTGTAAGGTCGCAAGAAGGGATCGCATGAGGTTGCAGAAATGTGAATCGATTTCCAAGCATCTGAATTTTGATCACATGACCAATGGGAGGTCACAACGGTCATGTGAAAAATGGTCATGGTCACTTTTTCCAATGCCATTGTAACTCTGAATGGTCACTAAACAAACTGTTGTAAGTCAAGGATTACCTGCATTTGATACTGGTCTATATCAAATCAGTGAGACTTCATAAAATGCTATTAGCAAAAGAAAAAGTGTTACTAATGCACTAGCTAGGCCAAGGAAGCATTTTCCTTAATTGTTCAGCTCCTTAATTCATCATAACAGAATGCTATGTTTTTATTCTTATTGCATTGAGGATTTTTTGACTTGTCAATTTTAGCCCAATTAAGGAATTACAGGGTCATAAAATGCGAAATTTTAGTGGAGTGGCCCTCCCCCCCCCCCCCTTTCTACGACTCTAATCTCTTTGATCGGAGTGGGAATGGAGCTGGCCAGATGCCCTTCCTAATGCCTAAGCCGAGATCACAGCAGGTATTTTTCTCTTTGCGTTCTGATAAACATCTGTTGCTACCTAGGACTGAACTCTCAAATTTCCAAGTGGGAGGTGAATGTCTTCACCTGTAGGCTACTGTGCTGCTGAGTGGGATGGCCATATAAATTGATTAAATAAATTTTGCAGAATTTCCAATGAACCAGCCTCAAGCCCATTTCTAGACTGCCACCAATCCGTCTCCTGATCACTCTATCATGAAACTATACTCAAGAATCTTCCAGGTAAATGAAAGGAAAATGAAATGATCAAAGTCCTTGAAATAATAATATTTGTGCTAACCAGTAGGAAACATTAAGAAACTGCCACTATGTGTCACCTACAAATGCCACCTCAAGTAAACATATCGGGGTGGGGTGGGATTTTTCCTAAAATACAGCCAAAGTTTGTTTTGTTTTAATGCATTTGCATCAACCTCTGTTGTGGATATTTAACAGCTGACCCCAACCCTATTAGGGTGCTAAACATTAACGGTTAACAACCTGGGCAGAAAGTGCTTTCAATTCTGCAACTTCTGTGACAGAAATTTTAAAAAAGCAAATTGACTTGAAAAAAATCTAAATGCAGGGCATTAGGAAACAGCGGAGGAGGAAAGAAGGCATCAAATCACAGCAAGGTGGAGGGTCAATCCAAAAGCAACAGGAGATCAATGGAGAGAAGGGTGGTTGAGGGTCCGGGATGGAGAAGGCTGGGTAATGTTGGCTACAGGGAACACCAGACAGGAGTACAAAGGCCGTGGGAATACAAGAAGCATGGAAGCCTTTCCACACATTTATTAATGGACAGGAAATGGGAGCAGGGAAGAAAAGGAGATTAGGATCAAGATCCACTCTTTTGTCAGAGAGGCCACGAAAAACTGATTGATATACCTCAATATCTCACCAGCTAACTGCCCTCATGTTTCTAAGCCAGGATGTGGTCTCGTGTGGGAGATGACCAGGCTGAGCCCGAGGGAGGAGTCAAATGCGTCATCAGTCTCTAGTCCCTTCAGGCCCAAAACAGATATAAAGCCAGCCCATTTGAATTCGATTGACTCCTATCTACCGCCTACTTGCTTTGACTGTTAATAGCTCAGATTCTTGTAGAGAGCTTTAGCGTGCAATAAAACCTATATATTCAATTGAACTGTCTGGACTCCTGATTTCCTGAGCCAGATATTCAGACTAGGTTGCCTGAATCTAGTCATTATAGACGGTTGAAGGTGGCTTGGCACCCCATGCAAGTCCAGACAACTATGGTTTACTCAATAAACTCTGCTCAAAATACCCCAAGGCCAAGCATCACATGACGCCAACCACTAATTGAAACTTGGATCAACCACCCTGCATATTTTTTATCAATAAAATCAACGGAAGGTGTAAGTACAGACAATTTCTATGGTGTTGCTTCTTCTAATAGGTTTTTAAAAAAGCAAGGACAATAAATATGCCCTTTCTCCTTTCCGCTCTAATGAAGTAGAGGAACAAGGTGGATAACCTACAAATCTGGAAAGCCTTTGAATTTTAAGTCTTTTTCCCCCAGTTGAATCTTGGAGCTCTGAAAATAACCTCCTCTTGGGGAGGAAAGCCAGAAGGGGGGAAGGTTTGGCTTCCAGCTTCCACGCCCCACCCTAGCCCCACTTCCCACCTTGGAATTCTGTGTTGTCGAGGCCTCTGATGGCCTCGACAGCATCCTCAGCTCTTTCCATGTGCACAAAGGCATAATCTTTCACGATATCACACTCAAGCACGGGGCCGTATTCCTCAAACTTGGACCGCAGCTCCAGGTTCGTGCAGCTGGTGCTGATGTTGCCCACGTGCAGCTTGGTGGAAGCCTTGCTCTTGTTTTTGCTGGCTTCGACGTTGATGCAGACGCCGTGCAGCTTGTAGTGGTGCAGGTTGCGGATGGCGTCCTCGGCGGCCGTCTTGTCTTCAATGTGCACAAACCCATAATTCTTGACGATGTCACACTCCAGGACTCGGCCGTACTGCTCGAAAAGGGAGCGGATTTCCTGCTCGGTGGCTTCCCGGGGAAGGTTGCCGATGAAAAGTTTCACCATGGTGGCTGGAGCTGAGCAGGGGAGCAAAGAAGGAAGGGTTAGTTGGCTCTAAACCACCAAAATCAAACAGGAATGGACAATTCAGCAGCAGGGGGAAAAACGGCCCGGAGATTCTATTGATCGGAGACAATTAAGTTTTGCTTGGTGAATCTCTTTAGCCTCTTCAAGCACTGATTTTCAGTGATCCTAACTCTGTGGAAGAAGCTGCCACCACTGTTAAAAAAAACCATCTGATTTAGCACAGTATGCAATCAGAATCCTAAATTTTCCACAAATCTCTTATGAGCATGCAGGAGATACCAGGAAAATACATGTAAAATACACAGGTTATTCTCTAAGTGGAGAGTGTGCGTGTATGTATATATGTGTGTATAGTATTTATAAGTGTGTGTGTAATAATACCAGCACAAATTTATACGAGCAGAGGCCAGGATGTGTGCGGTGTGTGCGTGCTTATATGTATGTATCTATATATCCATATCTAATCTATATATAAGTGGACAGAGAGAGATAGCATGTATGTATATGTATAATATATCAGCAGAACCTTGACCCAGCAGAGGCCATATTTGTAGTGTGTGTTTATGTGTACATATATGTATCTATATATCTAATCTATATAGACAAAGAGAGATAGTATGTATGTATATGTAATATGCCAGAACAACTTTGTATGAGCAGAAGCCATGGTGTTTGGGTGTTTGTATGCGTGTGTGTATAAGTATTTATCTCTATATTTCTACATCCATCCATCCATCCATCGGTATCTATTTACCAGTATCTACCTATCTACTAGCCGTGATGTGTGGGTAATGTGTGGGGTATGCATGTGAGTGTATGTGTGTATATATATATGTATCTATATTGCTATATCTATCTATGGAGAGAGACACAGTATGTATGTGTGTAATATACCAGAACTTTGTTTGAGCAGAGGCCATGGTGTTTGTGTGGGTGTGTGTACGTCTGTATAAGTATTTTTCTCTATATTTCTATATCAATCTTTCTACGTGTATGTACATATATACATAGATATACTATATATACACATACACACACACACACATTTAGCGAGTATGCATCTGTGTGTTTGTGTGTAATACACCAGCTGAATTTTGTATGAGCAAAAGCCGTGATGTGTGGTGTGTGTACCTATGAATAAAGATAGATTAGATAGATAGATAATAGATAGATAGATAGATAGATAGATAGATAGATAGATAGATAGATAGATGATAGATAGATAGATAGATAGATAGAATGCATATTTGTGTGTTTGTGTAATATACCAGCCGAACTCTGTACGAGCAGAGGCCATGGTTGTGTATCCGTGTGTGGAGTGTATGGCTGTGGGCGTGTTTCTATTCTATGTGCGCCCTCAGTCTTAGTTTCAGAAAATATTGGTCTTAAATCGAGGCAGAAGGCCAAAGCCTCCGCGAGCTGAGTCCCTCCACCACGCACTTTCCCCCGCCGCCCGCTTTTTCCACCCGCCCAGCCCGGCCTCTCACAAACCTCGGCGGCACCCCTCAGCACAAAATGGCAGCGGCGGCGGCAACCAAACTTCACCTCCTCCTCCTCCTCCTCCAAGGTCTTGGCCCGCCTCCTGCTCCTTTTCCGTTGGGTTCTGATTGGTTCCGTCGAGTGACGCCGGGGAGTACAAATGGCCAAAGCGGAAAGTGTCTAGAAGACGGGTACCCAATCAGCTCAACGTCTTTAGCAAAGTCCCAAGGCGATTGGCTATTTTTGGTCCTCATGGTTTTAAAGCAGTGGCCTCTTTCTTAAAGGTGAATGTGCCTTAGACCAGGTGTCTCCCAACCTGAGGAATTCTGGGAGTTGAAGTCCACAGGTCTTAAAGTTGCCAAGGTTGGAGACCCCTGGCTCAGACATCCATATTGGTTGGGCAAAGTCTCATAGCCTTGTTTTATTTCTGTACCCACATTGCCCCGTCTCCCTTTTGGGGTGTAATGGGTTTGCCCTTCCACTGAATTGAGTCAGTTCAAGACAGTTGCATTGGCAAGTTAACTGAATAGAATAGAATAGAATAGAATAGAATAGAATAGAATAGAATAGAATAGATGTTGGAAGGAATAGAATAGAAAAGAATAGAATAGGAATAGAAATAGAATAGAATTCTTTATTGGCCAAGTGTGATTGGACACACAAGGAATTTGTCTTGGTGCAAATGCTCTCAGTGTACATAAAAGAAGAGATATATCCATGAAAAATCATAAGGTACAACACTTAATAATAGTCATAGGGTACAATAAGCAATCAAATCATACTGGGGAAGTCAATAATAATCGTAAGGATACAAACAAAAAGGTCGTACAGTCATAAGTGGGAGGGGATGGGTGAAAGGAAGGATGGGAGGATTAATAGAAATAGTAGTGCAGACTTTCTAAATAGTTGGACGGTGTTGAGGGAATTAGTTGTTTAGCAGTGATGGTGTTTGGGGAAAATACTGTTTTTGTGTCTAGTTGTTCTGGTGCGTAGTGCTTTATAGCATCATTTTGAGGGTAGGAGTTGAAACAGTTTATGTCCGGGATGTGAGGGGTCTGTATTTTCACAGCTTTTTTTTTTTTTTTGACTCATGGAGTATACAGGTCCTCGATGGCAGATTAGTGGTAAACTTGGTTACCTGGTTGGTTGGCTAAACCCAGTTCACTTGGTTAAGTGCTCATTATTTATTTAATAGCCCACCTTCATTAATTTTATAAGTACCTCAAGACAGCAAACATGCCTAATACCTTGGCAAGTTTAAGACGAATGGACTATCTGTCTGGGAAATCCTGGGACTTGAAATCAATGAGTCTTAAAGTTGCCAAAATTGAGATAAACTCCTCTAACACTTTAATATGACTGAAGCTAAGCTGATTTTTCCTTTCAAAAGTAGACATTTTGGAGAAATCTTCACATGTGCAGAAACTGAGGGATAAAAACCAAGCAGCAAGAGCTCAAATCTAGTTTGTGAAGTTTGAATTATGAAACATTTTACATAATCTAAAAAAAAAACCTCAAAAAAGCCTAATTCTAAATGAAAATGAATCCTAACCCAGGAAAATAAACTTTTAAGCTTCTGGCTCTTGAAAAGGATCACATTCTTCCCAGCAGCCCATTTTACTCGGCTGCAAAATTGCAAAGCATGTTGACAATAGGCGAGCTCGTCCTTTCAAACCTGAATTGCACAACGCAGACACTTTCAAGGATCTGTTAAAAATGTTTTATTTTATTGGAGAAGGGGGAAAAAAGGAGAGAAATGTCAATTTCAAAAGAACAAAAAGTCACAGGTTAATAATATCCATAGCAAAAGGAAAGCTTTCTACAGTCCAAACGCAGGCAACTATCAAATATGACAATGTCTTCTCATAATAGAAAAAAAGAAGGAACTGGAATTATTTTATTCCAAAATTGAGCCTACACAGGGGAGGAGAAATTGCAAAATCGAACTGGAACGAATTGGCTCAAAGTTAGCCTTGGAAGGCCACGTATTTGTCTCTTGTTTATTCTGGGGGTCCCTCTGTCTATGCTCGAAGTTAGACTGAGCTCGACCAAAGCCAAGGGCACAAGGCCAGTTATCAACAACCTTCTCTCCCCAATCCCTACAGCCGTCCCCTCCCCTCTTACCAATAATGCCTGGGGGGAGGGGGGGGAGAGGAGGAACGTGTTGTTTCCTTTAAAACAGAACGGGGACCGGACTGTTAGTTGTCACTAAGCATTGCAGAGACACAGAATGTCCATTAGCGAGACCATGCTAAACACAAAATCGACACTTCCTGAAGCCTGGCATAGCTTTGACGTGAACGCGCCGCAGGAACCCGATGTCCAGCCCTCAAATAGCCTACCTGAAAAATAAAAGACACAGTTCATTTGCAGGCTCAGTGCTGGGGGCTGCCTAGAAAAGGAAAGGAAAATGGCACTTTCCGTGGCTGAGCCCACCCACATTCCTTAGATCAAGGGTCTTCCAACCTCGGCAACTCTTCAGACTTGGGGACTCCAACTCCCAGAATTCCCCAGCCAGTGGCCAAAGCTTGGAGATCTATGCCTTATAGCTTTAACTCAGGTGGGAAATTAAGCGGGAAGTGTATTTGATTGGAGGCAGGAGGGGAAAGATTGTCAGAATATTAACCGCTTTTTTTGCACCTGTTCTGGAAGGATCTCTTCCTCCCTGGGACTATGGACCATCTTCAGGAGGAAGGCAGGGCAGGAAGGTGTTATTTTCAA
>NW_020718495.1:0-19865 GCF_900518725.1 Notechis scutatus
AAATTAAGGTTCCATCCACTTACTCAAATCTGATTGGGCATTTTAGCGGGTTAGTCTTTATGCCCAATTGCTCAACGATAGGGAGTCCGATAAGACATCTAGAACACCCAGTATCAATGATGGCTTCTAACTCCCCGGCCTCCCCCATGTTTGGTACCACTAATTTGACCTTAACTATAAAAGGTATGATGGGATCACTCACCATTGGGTCATCTTCTCAGGTCGGGTTCTCGGGGACGTGGTGTCGGTCCGGTGGCCCGTTGCTCCCATCTACACAGAGGGGGCTTTGATGTTTGGTGAACCCGCCCCTGCCCGGAGGTCTTGCTTGATTCTTCCCACCCTTAACAGCTGTATTAGGCTTCGACTGTGGAGCTTGTGGTACAGGAGCAAGGGCCAGACAGTCTGCTGCCCTATGACTGGCTTGGCCATATCGGTAACATTTAAGCACCCTGGTGGGTCAGGTACAAGCAGTTTTGGCTGGTCCGGTCGGCAGTCCCCTCGCCACAATTCTCTTAGTTGGGGCTGCCGGAAGGGGTTTCCTGTGTGGGTTGATGCTGCAATCTAAGCTGAACAATGTGACATACCACGATTGTAAGGTCTCTGGGATTCCCCTAATTTCACAGGCCTTCTTTACTACTGGATCAATGGCTTTTTTAAAAATAGTGTAAATTCTTTCAGGCCAATCCCTGAGGTGGCTTGCAACCCTTCTAAAGTCCCAAATGGATTCTGACAAGGGTCGCTTACCCTGCCTCATTTCCATTAACCTCTCTTCATTCTTTGCTACCCTGTCTGGATTTTCAAATCTGAGTCTTAATAATTGAATAAATCTGTTCACATTGTGTAATTCAGGGGCTTGTTCATTGTGTAGTTGGGCCACCCAGTCTGAAACATCCCCTTCATTCATCCCATTTGTTATGGCCATAACCAAATCATGCTCTGTGGCGAATTGATCTCCAAATTGTTCTATATGGGATTGGATTTGAGTGAGGAAATAATTGAAATGGTCATGGTGGCCATCGAATATGGCCCCAAAGGGTATTTGTTCCGGCCTGGGTCGTGGTTGCAGAGGTGGCACATGCCAGGCCCCTGCAGGTTGTACCGGAATGGAAGGAACAGGCCGGGTGGTGTACATAGGCTGGGTAGGTCCCCTGAATCCTGGCTGGGTGGTGCCTCTCTGGAATAGGGGTCCCTGTGGCCTCGCTGTCAGTTGGGGCTGCAATTGTGGTTGCCAGGAGGAAGATGGGGGTGGCCTGGTTCCCTGGTCGGGTGGAGGGGAAGTGGCTGCTGTCTGCTGTCTGGGCAACCCCCCTTCAGACCAGGGTTGTGTTGGTGCTGGCTGCCATTGGCACTGAATCCACCCCTGGCCTGGATAAAATCCCCACCCTGGAGGGATACTCTCTGCAGGGGGCAAAATTTCTGGAAAATGAGGGGATTGCCTGGGGGGCTGCAACATACCTCTGTCAGTTGATGCTTCTTTCTGGCCTCCTCCAACTGGCATCTGTATAGTCTCCTCGTCCCTCACGATACTTGGGTAAGTGAACATGGGTGGTCTCAAGCTTCCACCCGTCCAAACAGACTGTGAGACCAAGCCTGTCACCTTTGAATTCTGGAACTGTTGATGTAAATCTGCCCTTGATGGACTCCCAGGATAAATCTTGGGGTTGTCTTCTTGAGAGAATTCCGACCCCAATTGTCTCTCTTCCCTCCAATCTGGCAGAATAGCCATATGCCTGGGGCTAGAGAAAGATTTCTCTTCAGACAGCTGGGTTACATTTGGGTTATAACAACTTCTTGAGTTGAAATGCTTCGGTATAGCTCCCAAATCTCTTTCTCCTACTGCCATCCTGAAAGCATCCATCATCCACTCCAAACAAGGGCTGGCAGGTTCAATTAATGCTCCGGAGGGAGGGCCCCCACAAGCTCCCCTCTGCACATCTCCAACTTCGGCTGATTGTTGATCTTTTTCCATCTCTGGGAAAAGAACTCCAGGGCATCAGCCAAGCCCCCTTCAAAAAATAAAAGATGACTTTGGGAAATAAATGTAAGGCATCCAGAAAGCATCTGTGATATCAATCATTCTGAGACATTTTCTCTCCAATTGATTTATTTAGAAACAGATCTGGCATGTCAAAGGCAATTTCCCAAAGTGAAAATTTTTCGCGCGTTACACAGAATCCACCTTCTCTCCTCCCTTCTCTCCTCCCACTTCTACACTTTATAAATCACGAGAACCAATTAACTGCCACTGGAATGTCTTAATACGACGTACAGAATAACCTTGAACTTTTCAACTCCTCCAACTCCCTTAAAAAAAATGTGGCAGCTGAATTTCAAAGCTGACACTCTGCTGAACGAACCTTCTCATTGGTGACAGGAAGGGCATCCAGCCATGAAACACTCTGCTAGCTCCACTCAGTTGCTCAGGCTCCGCCCCGCAAGGGATCATGGGGTCATTAAAAGAAGAAGAAGATGATGATGATATTTGGGGTAATTTTACATGTGTTTCGGTCAGCTGCGGCTTGCTCAACAAGCATTGGCAAGGTCCCCGTGGCTTCCCAGCCCCCTGCTTCTCTCTGTCCCCACAGCATCACAGCCACGGCCGCCAGCATCGGTGCCGCTGGGATTCCCCAATCGGGCCTTGTCACCATGGTCATCGTGCTCACCTCCGTCGGCCTCCCCACCGAAGACATCACACTGATCATCGCCATTGACTGGGCCCTGTGAGTCTCTCCCCCCCCCCCCCACCCATCCCCTAGCAAGCGACTCTCGGTGTGTGCCTGCCATTTCTGCCCTTTTTGGGGGGTCGAACGTGTTAAGAGCAGAGCTGTGAGCTGCTCCAAGAGCAGATTGGCATCAATTAATCAAGATATCCCGCGGGGCAGGTGCTGAACCAGGGAGGGGGGAATCAATCCAGCCCCTTCCTGGAGCGTCTGCCCTGGCTAGAAAAAGAGCATTCATGGGAATCGAGCCTTTGGGGAGGGAGGGGTGCAAAGCTTGGGATCCGGTCTTTGACGCGCACGCTGGAAGCCCCCAAAGTCCAGCCTGGTGGGAACCAGCATTGACGCCTCTTGGAGGACACCCCAAGTAGATGTCTACAGAGTTTCTCCGTCATCCGGGTCATGGCTGTCCCAAAAGTGCTTTTTTCAAGAGGCAGCTGGACTTTCTGTTTTTTTTCTTTTCTCCCTTTCAAGAGGTTTTGCTTCTCATCTTAGAAGCTTCTTCATCTCTGACTGGATTGAGGAGAATGGAAGGATTTATACTCCTTGCAGACAAAGCTGGTCATTTGCATCCTTTTAGTGAGTCATTGAGGCCACTTGGAGGTTTATCTGTGAGGATCACCTTGGAACTGCTGAAAGGACCCTGTTGTAGACCGGAGATAGATGATGTCCTCAGCGGTTCCTAGAAGGCTCCACCCCCATTTGCACCACTCAGGTGACCCTGAGGACACAGGCAAACCACCAAGTGGCCTCAATGACTCTCTGAAAGGATGCAAATGACCAGCTTGGTCTGCAAGGAGTATAAATCCTTCCCTTCCCCACCATCCGGTCAGAGCTGAAGAAGCTTCTTGGAGGAGAAGCGAAACGTCTTCAAAAGAAAAACCAGAAAGTCCAGTTGCTTCTTGAAAAAAAAAGCCCCTTTGGGACCCCGACCAGATGTGGAAACTCCAGCTGTTCCTTTGAGGACTTCTTCCAAAGGGGGCACTTTGCCTCCTGGGATCCCCTGTGAGGGAGGGGGGATCCCCAGTTGATTCCTCTGCGCTTCCCTCCCCAGGGACCGGTTACGCACCATGACCAACGTCCTGGGCGACGCATTGGCCGCCGGGATCATAGCTCACATCTTCCGGAAGGATTTCGCTCCAAAGGTAAGCCCAGAAAAGGGTTGGAGCCACAGCTCCAGGAGCACCGAGGGAGACTGCTGGCTTTATTCTCTTTCTCCTTCCTCTCCCCCCACAAAGGAGCCCGTGAATGAGCAGCTGGTCTGGGCAGAGGCCGCCTCCCCCCATCCTCCGGAGCCCGGGGCGCGAGAGATGGAGGAGGCCCTGGCTGGACAGAACGGTCACTGCATCTGCGAGGTGTGAAGGCCATGGTCCCCACCACCGGTGACATCCAGGGGGCTGTTGGGTCCCTATGACTCTCCAGGACCCCACACACACAAGAGCCCCCGAGAAGGAAGAGCAAGGACCCATCCCCTCTGACTCTGCTCAGCCCCCTCCTCTCCCGAAATCCCTTTAGGTGAAGCCTGGATCAGCTCCCCCTCAAAGAGATGCCTCGGAGGTTGCTGGGACTTTCTGAAAAATGAATATTGCATTTGGGGCCCATTTGGATTGTCGGCAGCTCCTTTTTTTCAATTCTGCTTTTTTGATAATGAAAGCAAAAACTTTTCACCGGCTTTCTTAGTCCTTAACCCTTCGAACAGACCGGCTGTTGTGGCCCGCTGGCCGCTGGCAGAGCCGGCAGAAGAGCCAGACAATAGTGAGGAGGTTGGGGAGGAACCCGGGCCGGTCCTGGAGGCTGAGGAGGGCTCAGACGAGGGCTCTGCATCAGAGGCAGAGGTGGGGCCAGGACAGGCTGGCAGTCAGCATCTGCCTTTGGGCTCAGACAGCAGTGAGGCGGGGGAGCTTCTGGAGCCGGTTCCCAGCCTGCACATGCACAGAGCTGCCAAAAGAAAGGCACAATTAAGAACCCAGGGTCGACATGGGAGTAAGGCCACAGGTGGATGATGAATGGCCCCTCCCATAGGGATTAAAAGAGGAGCAAAGGGGGAGGGGGCTTTTGCAGGAAACAACTGGCTCCCTCGCTCGTTCCAGCCTTGTGAAGATTTGTGTCTGTGTAACCCAGCCCTTCCCTGTCAGCACTGAGTGTGGAACTGTTTACTGGGCAGCATCCCAGGATTGATAAAGGTCTGAGCTCATTAGTCTACCTCCTCAAGTCTGTTTGCCTGACTGGGAATGAAATAAATTCACATTAATGTCATAAAAGAGGTTTTTGCCAGGACTCAGAATTGACTTATTGCTTTTTGGGGAGGCCGAGCACAAAACACCAGCCAGGTTTCTGGTTCTAAAAACTAAGCAGTGCCTTTTCTAAGCAGGGGAGGAGACGACACAAAAGAAAATGTATCTTTGCCAGCAGGCCACCGGGGAGGGGGAGCTTGCCAAGGGCTTCCCACAAGTATCCAGCCTGTCCTTGATGGCACAAGCCTGCACAACACACACACAGAAACACACACAGAATCGGCAAGAGTGTCTGAGTTGTGAATCCACGGAGGACAATCCATCAGTGGAACAACTTGCCTTCAGAAGTTGTGATTGCTCCATCTCTGGGACAGGGCAGTCGCTTGCCTGGAATGATATAGGGTCTCCTGCCTGAGCAGGGGGTAGACTAGAAGACCTCCAAGGCCCCTTCCAAATCTGTTCTCCTCTATTCTGAGTCCCTGTGGAAAGGGGCAGCAAGGAGAGGCAGGAGGGGCTCAGTCCTGGCTGAGCTCATGCCGAGAGATTCTCAGGGGTGGGTGGGAGGAGTGGGGAGCCCCTGAGGCCCAGCAGAGCGGGGTTGTGGGGCTGATGCTTCTCAGTCTTAATGGGACACGTCCTCCCTGCCACGAAAGCAGGAATGTTCTCAACTGCTGCAGGTATTTTATGCACCAATTCACATCCGTGGCTGATTAAAAAAAAAATGTAGCTGAGCACAACCAATATGGCTGACTTCCAGAAGAGACGCCTCCCTCTGCAGTTCTCACCTTTGCAGGTGAGCCCAGGATCTCTTCTGGCCCCAAGCAGGAACTTCACAAAGAGACCTCCCATCCCATAACTCTGTGAAGCCATTGCTCAATTCAGAAGCATCTTTGCTCCGTCAGGAGGAGGCCAAAGGTCCCGAAATCTCAAACGGAACTACTTCAGCTCTCATTTCCAATATTTCAAGTGAGTGGCTGAAGGATTTTCCTCTGCTGGTGCTCAGAAATGATTGCACTAAACGTTTGGCTCAACCACTTTAACATGGTTGTGTGTGATAATAATCAAAAAACTGGAGACATGTGAACAAGAGCTTTATTATGAAGCATTTGCAAAAGGGAATTCTGCTCATGGCAGAAGACATGGTTCCCAGGAAGGCTGGGGTTTATATACAGGTTCAAATATACAGTCTCTGCCCCTTTCCTGGGTTCACAATCTATCCAAGCTACGTATCTCCCTACGCCACACCCATATTATTGTGGCGGAACACCTGTTTCCTTGTCCTTGGAAACTACCCGCGTTCTCATGGCTTCTTCTTCCTGTTATGAGCATCTGTAATACAATAGAAAATTAACCAGTTCCGGACTTCCGGTTTGTCGGCTTCGCGAGCGGCAGGGATTTGCGAAGCTGCGCGATCCCTGCCGCGCTAGCCGTTTTTGGGGCTCCGACCCAGCCGGGTACGGAGCTAGGCTGCCTTGCAGGGGCAGCTGAAGTAGGGGGGATCCGGAGAAGGGTTTTGGGGTGCTGCAGACTCCCTCCCTGGCCGGCAGAACTCCCTTTTCCCAGGACGGTGCAGCGGCGGTCCGTAATGGCCGCCACAAAGAAGCTGGCAGCCGGGTAAGAATGCGCAGGAGGAAGTGGAGAAAGTGATTGAGAGGAGAAAGTTTTTCTTGGCTCCTAGGACTCTAAGACATATCTAATAAAATTCCTGAAAAGTATGACTTTCTGAATAATACCTGCCAGAAGAGGAAAAAAGCGGCTGCTTGAAGGTGCTGAAAGGATAGCTTTCCCTCTTTTCCTACGGAATAAATAACTGGATATTAAGAAACCTATTTTTTTAGGTGGAAATTGGTTTTAAGCGATGAGTGGGAAGAGAGAGGATTAAAAAGAAAATATTTGTATGCTAAGATTTGCTGGAGCAGATGCCTTAAGGATTTGAAGACTAGAATATATTGTAATAAGATTTTAAACAGATTTGGACTTTCTTTCTCTTTGATTGATATTACCCCAGAAGGAGAAAGTGAGAACTCTGCCTTGGTTTGGACTGATTGATAACTTTGGGACTGTTTTATCTTTTTTATTTTCTTTTGAATATTCTGGTTGTTGTAAGAAGAAAGAAGGAGAAAAGAAAAGAAAAGATTTATAATGGCTCTTTCTGTTGAGGAACTAAGAAATGGTGTGGAAGAAGCTTTCCTTTTCTTAGAAATGGCGCTTATTAATTATCAACAAAAATTACAACAGATGAAGACAGCAGAGGAACAAGAAAGAAAGGAAGGAGCCATCTTTAATGAATCTCAGAATTTGATCCAGAAAAAAGGAAGAGAGAAAGAAAAGAAAAGAAGAGAAAAGAAGAAAACTAAAGGATTTAAGGACTTAAGATCTAAAAAAACATTTAAGAAAGGGAAAAATAAAGTGCAAAACCAATATGATGATTGTAAACAAAGGGGAAAAGAAATACGACAGAGAAGGGAAGCCGGTAAGGCAGAGGCTAGAAGAAGGTGGGGTAGAAAGGTTTGTTGGGAAAAGAAAGAAAGGGAAAAGGTGGAGAAAAGCTACAATGTTTTGAAATTAAATGGAAAAAAGGAATTTTTTATGGATAATGGATAAAGTATAATTTAAAAAAAAAAAAAAAAAAGATTTTGCAAGGTACATAAGATGAGATGGTAGTATTGCAATGGTTTAAGAGTTGATAAGAGATTAAAATGTTAAAATGTTTAAAAATGATTGGCTTTAAAACTTAATAATAGGAGAGGTTTAGAATATTGTTTTAATTAAAGAGTTTAATAAAATTATGGTATTGATGTTATTATAAAATTTTTATTATAGTATTTCTTTTTAATATTTGGATTTATTGTCTAATTATGCACTTAATTGTGTTGGATGTATTAGTTAGATAGAATGTACCAAGCAAAATCTGATTGGGTATTAGATATTATTTTAAAGATTAATTTGATTAACTTAGGGGGGAGATAGAAAGGCATCATACTCTGATTAATGATTTCAGGAGAAACTGATTTTCTTTTTTTTCATAAGGGATGAGACAAAGGGATGATAAAAAATGGACAAAAGATACAAACATAATGATTTAAACTAAGATGATTAATTAAGGTAGAATTAAGAAGTGTGAAATATGTGGAGAAGTTAATATAGAAGGCTTAGAATGGTAAATAAAATAAGTAATGATATGTAAGATGAGCATGAATATAATTGAAGTCCATGAAGAGAGAGACACCTGGGTCCAAGTTGCTTTCCAAAAAGATATTTTTTTTATGTTTTGTGTGTTGTGTGTATATGTCTTTTTTGGGGGGAGAATTGGTAAAAACTTGTAGAAATATAGAATGAGAATAATGGTAACTAAGTCAGAAAGAATCAGATGAAATAATAATAATGATATTGAATAAGAGTAAAGAGAAGTAAAGAGAAATTGAATAAGAGGTTTTGGTATATTATATGGAAATGGTTTAAAACAGAATCATAATTTATCTGACTTGTTAAATTTACAATGGAAAAAGGTTTAAACATGTAATGAATAATGATAATTTGTGTGTTTTAAAAATTAATAAAACTTGTTTTTAAAAAAAAAAAGAAAATTAACCAGTTCCTTTTGGGTCAGGATAACCTAGAATCTCCTACACATTTCCTTACGCCAAAAAATACAGGCCCATGTTCTAGCCAGAAGCCTGATATTTACTGTAGAACATAAGTTACAAAACAGTACATGTTTATTAGATATAGTTATATAACTGTCCAATAATCATTGCATAATTCAAATATCGGATAAATATGGCTTCCCTTCTGTTCTTCATTTCCACAGGTGTAACTCATAATATGTAATTTCTACATGTAACATTGTGAAACTAGAGTCATGATTTCGATGGAGAAGATCAGGAACATCAGCGTCAGAAAAGGCTGAGGGACGTGGGACATCATGGCCAATGCATGTTGGGTAACTGAGAAAGCCAGGGGATTCCAAAAAGGAATGACAATCAGCTTCAACAATGATAGGAAGGATTTGGGTTGATCACGTCAAGGGGTGGAATGACGTTAAGTTAGGACACTCCAAATTTGGCTACTTAAGACTTGTGGACTTCAACTCCCAGAATCTCCAGCCGGCATAGCCCATTCTGGGAGCCAATTCTGGGAGTTGAAGTCCACAAGTCTTAAAGTGGCCAAGTTTGGGGACCCCTAGGTTAGGAGAACCCCAGAAGGTCATCTTGCCCTGGGGAGAACCTGATATGGAAGTCAGGAAGCTTCCGGATGGCCAGAACACAGAGAAGCAGATGGGCTCTAGGCTGGCAAAAAAAGGGGTGGACAGGAGACAAGGCTAAATCCACTCCCCTTATTTAGTCAACCTCTGTGTAGAATAGATATCAAGGAAACCGGATTGTAAGAAGATGAGCTTGGCTTGCAAAGTAGAGGAAGAAACATCAACAACCTTGGTAGCCTGTGATGACACTATCTTGATAGCCGAAAATGCACAGGAACTGCAGGCTTTAGTAATAAAAGTTGAAGGAACTTTGTGATGACCCAAAGGGGTATGGCACAAAGGCAACACAGTGTTCTGACCCAAAGAGCAAACACAGACAAAGGCAGCAGCCCCCACCCTTTAAGGTTTAATAACGAGTTCTGTTCTGAAGGCTGCTTTCCACTAAGTAGCTCCGACAAGAAAGAGCCTTGCCCAGTTGTTTGTCAAGGCTGCCAAAAACCCAGAGATAAGAACTAATTTACAAGATTCTCTAAACACGAACTAAGATGTCCACCAGTTGAGCTTCAGAGCTTCTTTGCTGGCTGCAAAGAATGCTTTTTCAAACCTGGCTTTTATCCTCTTGAAGAAGGGGCCATTATCTTGCAGCCTTACTCCTGAGTTGCCTGTGCTGCTGTCATTGTTCTTTCCTCCGAGTAATCCTTCGTGCACGGGCACTTGGCACAGGCTCCTCGGAAACCTCCTCGTCACTGCTGCCAGCCCCCACAATCTCTGAAAGCAGCAGTCCACTCCCTCAGGGTCCTGGCCCCTCATCTGAATCCTCGTTCTCCTCAGCCATCTGCACCTGCTGCCGGCTAACCACAACACACAGTCACATAAGTAAGAAAAGTCCCTTTTAATATCTCCAGCTTTGCCCCCAATGTCCAGGTTACCTTTGGCTGGAGAAAAAACTCTCCCAAGAACAGCCTTTAAGTGGAGGAAATTCAGTCCGAAAACATAGTACATACAAACTGTAAATAAAAACCCACACAAACCACGCTGCAGCAATTAACTTGACAGGGCAGGATCAGGAATTGCAGGCTTGAAAGGCCAACAAAACACACACAGTTGGGAAGACGCCAGGAACCGAGATAAGCCTCGACAAACAAAGATAACTCACAGTTTGCTTCCAGCAACTTTGCTGTGCGTAGCTTCCCTTTTTAAATACTGTTTTCCCAGCTGCAACTAATGAAGGGAATCAGGGCCCTTTCCTCCTCCATAAGCCACACAACTCATGTTGCTCCCTTCTCTGTTCCTCCCTGCGTGCCCTAGGATGAAGAGGGGGTGGGCCTGGATCCTCCTCTGAACTCCCTCTGCCCTGCTTCACCTCTCCCCCGCTCTGCCCAGTTGGACTTTGCCCTTCCCCAGTTTCCTCCACAGCCAATGGAGCCACACTCCCACTCCCTGTCAGCTGCTCGGCCTCCCCCTCGGAATCAGATTCCGATAGGAGCATGGCAGAACACAGTGAAAAAAAGAGAGTGATATTAAATATAAACAAAACTAAAATAAGGATAGAACGACCAGCCTCAGAACTCAGAATGAAATGAGAACCAACGGTGTAGAACCAGAGGTGTTTTTTCAAGAGGCAACTGGACTTTCTGGTTTTTCTTTGAAGACATTTTGCTTCTCATCCAAGAAGCTTCTTCGGCTCTGTCTGGAAGGTGGGAAAGGTTTATACTCCTTGCAGACAGCTGGTCATTTGCATCCTTTTAGGGAGTCATTGAGGCTGCTTGGAGGCTTTTATCTGTGTTCTCAGGATCGTCTGAGTGGGGCAAATGGAGCCTTCTTGGAGCTGCTGAAAGGACCGTGTTGTGGAGCTGTGTGTTTTCTGCAGGATGTTTTCCACCCTGTGTCCCTTCACTGCTGAACACAACAGTGCCCCTGGGTGACCTTGAGGACACAGACAAACCTCCAAGTGGCCTCAACGTCTGATGTTTTGGAGCGTTGGTGTTGGAGGAGGCTCTTGAGAATAGCACGGATGGCCAAGAAAGAAAGCCAACAGATTACAGGGCAAATTAACCTCAAGTATTCTCTCATGGCAGAAATGATTGGTTCAAATGATCATGTTCAGAGAAAAGGCTGAACTCCCTTGGAAGAAAAAAATCCATCGTGCTGGGAAAGGGGGAAGGAAAGAGAAACAGCGAAAGAAGAGAGGAACCCATCTTTTGCCAGCTGTGCATTTTGCAGAAATGTTCAACATGCACAATTTTCTAGACAGACTTAAGGTATCGCTCTAGCGCTGAGTCAGGGCTTTTTCAGTGCCGGATGATGCCAGCTTTTGAACAGTAAAAATCCCTCAGAGAAAGATCCGTTTTCTCACCACCTCTTGTTGGAAATGGTTGGATGGACAGAAAGACATCTGCAAAATGATTGCAGTGCATTCCCTGTTTATCTGGGGTGTGAAGGACCTTGGCTTTGCCTCAAGCTTTAGCTGAATTTATTTCTTTAAGCAAGAAATGTGGCCACCCCACCGACTTTAGGTGACTCCAGGCAGCTTACAAAGAGGTTAATTTGGATGTTCGACCTCAGTTTCTATTTTCTCATAGTAATGACATTGTTCCTATAGAGTATCTGGTGGTTTTTGTTTTTTATTGCAATAGCCAGAGAGCTTAGATGTTATGCTGCTTCACAGTGTTTTTACAACCCCCTCTAAGCAGTTTACAGACGGAAGGCTGGTCAGCCTGGAGCCGGTCAGGATCGAACTGCCGAATTGCAGGTCAGACAGCAGTCAGCAGAAGTAGCCTGCAGTACTACGTTCTAACCACTGCGCCACCATGGCTAACCACGGGTTAATAACAATTAACCCTCCCCCGAAAATGTCAATGTAAATAACTACATCAGCAATATTCATAAAATAATTTTCTCCATTTTTTTCTGAGTCATTTATATTGGTATAATAGAGGCTTCTCGTGTCCACTTGAGTTCGATTCTGTTTCTTGACCAGAGGGGGCCAGACTCTTCCGTGGTCATGTGGCCAGCATGGCTCTACATCAAAGGTGCACGGAAGGCTGTTACCTTCCCACCGAAGTGGTACCTATTTATCTACTCACATTTACATGCTTTAGAACTGGGTAGGTGGGCAGGAGTTAGAGCACGGAACGGGAGCTCACACCCATCATGCAGCGCTCGGGTCTCGAACCCTTTCAGGCTGACAAGCTCAGCATCTTTATCCACGGAGCCATCCTGTCCCTTTGATTGGTATAGTAGGGAGGGTGAAATAGAAGTGTATTTTAGTTTACATAGTCAGGCTCTCTCTGCACAGGGCTGAAGACCCTTCCCCTCCGGCCTGCTGGTGCTGGGTGACCTCAACTTTCCTGCTTTGGGGACGGAACAACCAAGTCCACGAATTCCTGTCCTCTGTAGCATCCAGGTCTTGTCCCAGATCCAACACATGTTGAAACGCTGTGCATGAGAGGCCACTTTTACCTTGAGCTGCTCTCAGGCTCCCAATCGGGAGGAAATTTCTATCGCTCCTCTGCTGGGCTCGGATCACTCCGTCCTTCCCTGGTCCAGGTGAGAGAGACCCCACCTGCCCCCTCTGGAGGATAGGAGCTGCTCAGCAGGTCACCTTTGTTCAGAGTTTTGCAGTGTAAATGCAGCACCAGAAAAATAAACACAGATGGCTGAGGCTTCATTTAATGTCTTTATAAAACTATTAAATAATTTTTACACTACTAGTTTGTAGATTTCTCCAACACGGAGCAACTCAAACAGAAGTAAACATGCTGCAAGTGCAGAGCGGAAACCCAGGAGCTCAGAAACAGACCTGAGTTTCCCTTTAGTTCAGCAGGCAAGCAAGCAAGTTGGTTTCATTTTCAATAGACAGACTCAGAACTTGACATAGCTTCAGAGCTGCCAAGCTTAATATAGGGCCATGGCCAGGCTACTTCTAATTTCAGTTTCCAAACAGTCCTCATTGGCTGACTTAGTTGCTATGGCTGACCTTGTTACCAAGCTCTGTTCCAGTTCGTGAATAGACTCTGACAACCTCCAGCTTCTGATGGTTTCTGATGGCCTGTTGGGTTTCCCAACCACCTTGAAGGCAGGTCCACTGAGCGCTACTGGTTGGCTACTAGACCTGGAAGGCCACCTGAGACCTTGATGATGCCCTCCTCTCTCTGCTGGCTGATCAGGGTTGGCTCCTGGGCTCATGGACGCCTGTCCTTGGCCTGAGGGCCAGAAATAACTTCTGGGCAGCTGGTGGAGGAAGGTGAGAAGCCAGGCTAGACGCTTCCGGGCTGAGCTATCCGTGTAACGTCCCTCTGTCGGGAATCCATCACTGGAGGCCTTCAGACAAACTCTGGGGGATCGTTTGGCTTGAGGACTCCTGCTCCAGCAGGGGATTGACTACAAGATCTTCAAGGCCCCTTCCATCATTGGATTTCCATGACTCTGTCATTACATTTGGTCCATACCTGTCAGGCACAGAACACCAGATCCACCTGTGAAGGTCATCAGTCAAGGCCTATTCTAGGATGGGGTGGGGTATCGAATATAATATATTCTATACATATAAAAGCGAAATGCCCCTCACGCATCATCACAAAATCTCCAGAACCATAAAGCCTACAAACTTGACATTTGGCACATAGGTTCCTCTTGGCTTCTAGGGGCTCACTAAGAAAGGATTCTTCGAAATGACCATCAGAGCATTAGTATTTCACATATTATTATTATTATTATTATTATTATTATTATTATTATTATTATTATTAACATGCTCTGATGCTAAGGAGTTCTACTCCCCCTCCCCACCTGAAAAAAAGAAATCTCTTCCAAATGCAAAACACAAGCAGAGGAGTTTCAGTTTCAGTTTCAGGGCACCAAGCAGCTTGAGGACAGAACAGTTGAGCTAAGCCACACCCAGGCTCCTTGCTGTCTCCTCCTTGCTCACACAGCAAATACTGCTTCAGTTTCCAAACAGCCCTCAATTCTCTCACACACTAACAGGACACTAGCCAGGTGAATACCGATGGATGCTGGGAGGTAGAGGCAGAATTCTTTTTCTTTTTTTATTTTCCTCCCCAAAAACTAAGCTCGACTACATAGTTTCGTAGCAAAGCACGGGTATCGAGCTAGTATAATATAATGTCGAATAGGATAGAATAGGATAGGATAGAATAGAAGAATAGAATATAATATAATAATTAGAATAGGATAGGGTAGAATGGAATGGAATGGAATGGAATGGAATAGAATAGAATAGAATAGAATAGAATAGAATAGAATAGAATAGAATAGAATAGAATAGAATAGAATAGAATAGAATAGAATAGAATAGAATAGAATAGAATAGAAAATAGAGTAGAATAGAAGAAGAATGTAATATAATAATAAGGATAGGATAGGGTAGAAGAATATAACAATTAGAAAAGAATAGAGTTAGAATAGAATTAGAATTAGAATAGATATATAAGAAACAGCGGGGGGGTCAGCTGGCACTTTGGGGTGCAATACCTTGAATTTATATCCCCCCCTCATATCACAACTGTGCAGCAGATGCCATCAGGGTCCTTCCCTGGTCTTCAAAGGCCAGGCGGAAGAGAAGAGATGAAAGTCGGGTCGAGGTAAAACCGAGCCCCTTTTGGTCTATCGGGGGTCTCTCTCGGACGTCCTGTCCACCTTCCCAGGTGGACCAGGCAGGCAACACGAGCAGAGGAAGTCAGCCTGATTTACCTGTAAAGCTCCATTCAGAGAACCTTGCAAGCCCGACATGACGAATCTCCCGCCGTCGCTTTGACGGCCTGATAAGGCAGGGAAGGTCCCTTCCGAGTGTCTTTCTCTGCCTGTCACGCAGCCGAGGGCCCCCCCCTTCTCTTCTCCCCTTGTTCCCTAGGCAGCCTCTGTTCCTCCTCTCCCTCAAGGCCTTTCCCACACACCCGATACGTCAGGTTCCCAGGGGAAACAGGTGGTGGGAACAAAATGTAGCAGAGTCACTCCCCCCCCCGCCCCACCTTTTCTCCTGGTAACTCCCCAAGATGATGTCATCAATCATCTGCTCCCCCTGAGGTGACAGCTGTCCCTCCATCGGGAATCGGTCTCCTCCCCCCCCCCCCCCCCCCCCCCCCGGGCTGGTTCCTTTCCCTCCCCCCCCCCCCCCCCCCCCCCCCCCCCCCTGCCTCTGCCCCATGGGAGAAGCCCCCCTGCCCCTCCCACACTGGTCAGTGCCTGGTTCCTGCAAGGCCGGGGCTTGACCCCGATGGGGCCGGTTGGAGGAGAGGTTGAGGAAGCAGCGTGGCCGATGGTGGTGCATGCGGGTGCATGGCTGCCTCTGACTCTGGGTAGTTTTTCCAGGGTATCAAGCCTTCACTGCACTGATGACGTTACCTTGACAGGTCGTGAAACGTCTGAAAGGAAACAACCCAGCTCAGAGATCAGCCAGGATCCCACAGTCCTTCTCCTACTTCTTCTCATTCTTCCTCTCCTCCTCTTCCTCCTCCTCCTGGTCCCTCTTCTTCTTCTTCTCCCCATCTCATCTTCTCCTCCACTCTACAACCCCCCTTCCCTTCTAGCACTGATGATGTTACCTTGAGAGGTCGTGAAACGTCTGAAAGAAAACCACTCAGCTCAGAAAGCACTAAAGATTGAATGATTCTCCTTCTGCTCCTCCTCTCTCCAAACTCCACTCCCTTCTAGCACTGATGATGCTATCTAGTTTGGTCATGAAATGTCTGCAAAGAAACAACCCAGCTCAGAGAGCACCAAAGACCCCACAGTTCTCCTCCTCCTCCTCCTCCTCTGTTTCTTTCTTTTCCTCTCCTTTTCTCCTCTCTGCAAACCCCACTCCCTTTTAGCACTGATGATGCTACCTAGCCAGGTCCTAAAACATCTGCAAGAAAACCATTAAGCCCAGAGACCACCCAGAACCCCACGGTCCTTTTCCTCCTCCTCCTCCTCCTCTCTCCAAAGCCCACTCCCTTCTAACACTGATGATGCTACCTAGTTGGGTGCTGAGAGGTCTGCAAGGAAACCACCCAGCTCAGAGACCACTAAGGACCCCACAGTTCGCCCCAGAGCTGCAACTCTTCTCTTCTCTTGATCTGTTTCCCTTGGCAGACAGAGTCTAACTTCCCTTCCAGCTCATCCTCTTTCTCCATATGTATGAGAATTGGGGGGGGGGGGGGGGCGGTCGGTAGGGGGCCCGGGGGAGCCTCTTTCCCAAGCAAACCCTGATGCCATCTATAGTGAGCCTTCTTCGTGGATGCTGCCAATTGCAGACCAACGATCGCTGGGTTGATTAGGAAGGAGAGAAGCCGCATGGAATTAAGGAGAAAAACTTCGTAACAGGGAGGACAATTCACACGAACCACATAGGCCTCCAGTGGGCGGTGGGCTCTCCACCATCCCTGGAGCTTTCCAAGGAGAGACTGGGCACCCGTTTGTCTGGAAGGATCTCAAGTCTCCTGCTTGAGGAAGGGGCTGGACTAGAAGACCTCCAAGGTCCCTTCCAACTCTGGTATTCTGTTATAATTCTGTTGTTCCGGTTTGCTTCCTCACCAGGAAAGCATTTCTCCAATCCAAGTATAGTTTCTTAGCAGGTCCTGCGGAAGCCTGACGTTTTGTGGAAAACCACAACGAATCATCACACGGAGCAACTGCTGACTCCGGGCTCGGCTGGCTTTGCAAGTGCTGCCTGTTGTTGTTGTGCCTGACACCAGCCCTTTGGCGGGGTCCTGGCTGCTCTGCGTCCTCTTTCAGGAAAGCTGGGGGGTCCCTGGTTCTCTGCCTGGGGGCTCCGATTGGCATGGGCATCGTCTCCCGTGCTGGATCCCAGGGAGACCCCCTAGGAGGGGAGGGGGAGACAGGCGGTCGTTTCCCTTCCCCTTCCCGCCTCTTCCCAGCCTGGATTCTTCCAGCGAGTCAGATCTATGACTAGGCAACGATGCTAGAGCCCATCCCGAGTTTTTTGGGGGGCCACCAGCTCGCCTCCTAGGCCCCCAGCCAGATCTTCTCTCCCCTGGTCGACCAGGGCTTGGACTTTCCACCTTATCTTGCCAGCAAGTCACTTAACATCTACAAGGTATAACTTTACTCTCCTCGCTTGGAGCTTTCGGATCTACAGACTAGCTGTGGTTTTCCATATGGGGTCATAGAATCAAAGGTCTGGAAGAGACTTTGGAGGTCTTCTAGTCCAACCCCCTGGCCAAGGTAGATTCCTTATACCGTCCTGGACCAATGGCTGTCCGATCTTTCCTTGAAAGCCTCCAGCGATGGAGCCCCCACAGCTCCAGGAGGGGAATGGTTTCCAGGTCCACATCTTCCCCGTCAGGAAGTCCTTCTTGATTTCCAGCGTGCACCATATCCGGTGTCCTAAGAGCTTTGGAGAATCAGTCAGCCAATAAAGGGAAATGTTTGTAGCTCAGGGCTGAAATGAGGGGTCCTTGATAACAGACAACAGACAATCAGAGTTGGAAGGGACCTTGTAGGTCATCTAGTCCAACCCCCCTCTGCCCAAGCGGGAGACCCCGCACCATTTCTGACAGAGGGCAGTCCAGTCTCTTCTTGAAAGCCTCCAGGGATGAAGCTCCCACAACTTCTGAAGGCAACTCCTGTTCCATGGGTGGATGGTTCTCCCTGTCAGAAAATTGCCTGAGCTGCGTTGTTTCCTTGCAGACGTTTCGTTACCCAACTAGGTAACATCATCTGTGCTAGTGAGAAGTAGGGTTTTGTTTATGTAACCCCCTTCCTTACTAGCACTGATGATGTTACCTAGTTTGGGTAATGAAACATCTGCAAGAAAACAACGCAGCTCAGAGTCCCCTCAAAATGGTTTGACTCCCTTTTCTTTGGGGCAGCCCCCCCAAATACTGGGACGCTGATATCCTGTCTCCCCTGGTCCTTCTCTTCTCTAGACTGGCCAGGCCCAGTTCCTGCAACCGGTCTTCACATATCTTAATCTCCAGGCCTTTAAACATCTTAGTTTTCTTTGCACTTTTTTCAAAGTCTCAACATCTTTTTTGCAATGTGGTGACCAGAACTGGATGCAGAATATTCCAGGTGTGGCCTTAATAAAGCCTTGTAAAGGGATATTGACACTTCGTGTGATCTTGATTCTATCCCTCTGTTGATGCAGCCTAGGATTGTGGGGGCTTTTTTGGTTGCTGCCACACCTGGCTGGCTCATAGTCAAATGATTGTCCCTCTCACAGTTACTGCTATTGAGCCAGGTTTCACCTAATCCATCTGTACCTCTGCATTCTGTTTTTCTCACATAAGTTTAAAAAAAAAACACCTTACTTTTCTCACCACAGGTGCATTTTATTAGATGGGGCCATTGTTTAAGTCTCATCATATCTTTCCTTCTGAGGTGTCAGCTATTCCCGCCAGCTTGATGTCGTTAATTGCTTCAGTTCCCCTCGCATCCCCTCATCTACATCAGTGATGAAGGTGTTGGTATCAATCTTGCCAACATCTTCGTCAAGAAGAATTTCAAGAGGAGCCTCCAGCTGTCCATCATTGTTGCCAGTGGATGCACAGGTGACCGACTTGGAGAAAGCCACTATGCAAACCGGATGTCCTTCTGAATTGTATCTTCAGGCTTGCAAAAATGCCAGGTCCAAGAACCTGCATTGCAGTTTCTTTCCCGTCAGGAAGTCACGAGCACTACTTGGTTGAAAGCAAGATTAATCTCCAGATGGCCTTGAAAGCCACCTGAACACGAGATAAGGGCTCTCTGGTGAGATTTGTTCTCAGAAACGTTCACCGACTTCTGCCGAAGGCCACGCTGTTTTTCTCCAGATGCTGACTGAGATGGTTATCGTCTGCTTGAAATCTTTTTGAGGTATCAGTGAAAGATCATTCGCTGGTTGATCTTCCCCTTTTTGAAGATCCAAGACAACCTCTGGTCTCCCCCAAACATGGGCAGGGATTGGACTACTTGATGACCTACACCGTCCCTTCCAGTTCTGTTAATCTGTAGTCTGTCCACCAGAGTCTTTCAGTGTTCGTAGTAAAAGTCCGGCCAGGCCGTCCGCAGGTTCTACCAGTAGCCTCGGATGCGACGCATCTGGTCCTGGGAATCTAAGCTCATCGCCAAATGATGCAGAGATTCTCCATCCATCTTCATTTTCCACCTGAGAAATAAAGCCTTGTGGCTGGAGAAGGGAAGAAACGCCCCCCCCCCCCCCATTGCTCTGAGTTCTTCCAGCCCTTGGAGGGTTGGAAGATCGCAACCAACACCTGAAGTGTCAGGATGGGGAGGCCTCTGCTGCCGTCCGCAGGTACAACACAATGTCAGTTCCGAAAGTAGCCCAGTCGGTGGATTTCTTGTGCCGTCCCCCGTCGGCCTTCACAGGAAGACAAAGGCCCTACTGGCTCCCTTTCCATTTCTTAGAATGCGGAGAAAGGGAAGTGGGGGGAAACACACACATAACGCCTTTGAGTTATTGTTGCATTGTTAAAAAATTTTATTTATTCCACTTACGTGGCAACCCGTCTTGGACAAGTGACTCTGGGTGGCTGATGGCGGTTTTAAAACAGAATTTATTTATTTTATTTATTTATTTATTTGATTTGCCAATTGTTTACAAGATAATAAGTATAAGTGTATACATAGTTGTGAATACATGAAATGGGTACATATAAGAAAAATAAAAGAAGAATAAGAGAAACAATAGGACAGGGACGGTAGGCACGTTGGTGCGCTTATGCACGCCCCCTACAGACCTCTTAGGAA
>NW_020718496.1:0-19683 GCF_900518725.1 Notechis scutatus
GAAGGAAGGAAGGAAGCTGTGAAAAAAACAAATAAAGCATGCTTCATCCTACAAGCAGACCCAATCATGAAAAGCACAGTACTATTTTAATTTAGTCTAACTAACTATGCAAATCCAGCTTAATTAATGCACTTATCTTGTCTTCTGTATGAAAGTAGCATCCTTCAAATGTCATCAGTCATTGCATGTGGAGGTTCCCAGGTGTCAGCATTCCAGCAAACCTCCAATCCAACCAATAACTCTTTGAGAAGACAGACATCTTCTCAAAAGTTTATTTTGGATAGTAAACTGGTACAACTGTGGAATCCTGAATCTGAAAGTCCTGGGCTTCCTTGCAATAAGTAAAAACTACAAATCCATCCCCTGTACTCATCATCACATCACATGCCCCAATCACTATTTGTCCCAACTTGAGACTTCCCTCCACTTAGGTGCAAAATAACATGACCTTGAATTAGAAAAAGAATGTTATTATGTCTAACTACATACACTCCAAGAAATTCCCCCCTCCCACTTTCCCAGGCTCAAATTTGGCAGCATGGGAGCATCTGGTCTCAATATGGCTTCCAAAGCTGATACCAGGACCATGAGGTGATATACAGGGCTATCCAAAACCATGGCTTGTTCATCCTAGAAATACACAGTGTGCCCGACCATCCTTACTTGATTTGCTGCTGGCTGACCTGCTACCACCGTAGCTGGGCATTTCTCGTTAAGGTGTGAAACTGACACATTGGATGCCCACTGGTCCAGGAACCCTTTGGGTGTGTAGATCCCACAATCCGTGATGCTGGTTGTCTGCTCAAACTCTTCGCATACACCATCCCCATCGTGAAAGTAGCAACGACTCGGCTCATCTGCAGAGAAGAGAATCACATCGAGTCAACTCTGGTAGTATCACACTACTAACTAGGGCATACAAAACATTTGCTAGACTAATACTCGAATATCAGTCTGGAACCCACATCATGTATCTGATATTAACACAGTTGAGAAAGTCCTGAAATATTTCACAAGAAGAGTTCTACACTCCTCTACTCATTGCAGCATACCTTATGGCACCAGACTTGAAATTCTAGACCTAGAAAACCTAGAACTATACTGTCTTCGGTCTGATCTAAGTATAGTATATAAAATCATACATTGCAATGTCCTACCTGTCAATGAATACTTCAGCTTCAACCATAACAATACAAGAGCACACAATAGATACAAACTCAAGGTAAACCGCACCAAACTTGACTGCAGGAAATACGACTTCAGCAACAGAGTGGTCAATGTATGGAATACTCTGCCTGATTCTGTGGTTTCTTCCCCAAACCCCAAAAACTTTAACCTTAGACTGTCTACTATTGACCTCACCCCTTTCCTAAGAGGTCTGTAGGGGGCGTGCATAAGCGCACCAACGTGCCTACCGTACCTGTCCTATTGTTTCTTTTTATTTTTCTTATATGTATCCATTTCATGTGTTCATAACTATGTTTATACTTATACCTATTATCTTGTAAGCGATTGACAAATCAAATAAATCAAATAAATAAATAAAACTGTAACTGTATCTAGATGTTCTGCTTTGGGTACCACAAAGCCCCCTCCCAGAAGGTAACAAGGAAAACAGGTCGTGAAAAGGATGTGTAGCGTCCCAGACAATACTGCAGACCTTGCTCAAGCATCACTTATTATGACAAGGAAGTGAACTTCCCAATAATCTTTTCTTCTGTCCTCGCCACTCTCTGTCCAAAGCAAGATTGCTTCCAAACCAAACAGTAATAGAATATGACAGGAAGATCTCGATTGTCCCTCTATAGAAAGTGGTAAGGACAGTGGAAGGAATGTACGTTTCTCATGCAACACAGAAAAATACTTGGCTTTAGTAAAGAGTATTTTCACTAGCGATGAGTCTGGGAGTCGTTCTTTTCTATTGACCAAGTTGGGATGGCTGACACCTCCAATGCCCAAGGGTGGCAACAGAGTGCGACTGGACAAACCAACAGTGTCTTTGGGAATGCCAAGCTGTTGCCCTGGAACTAAATTATGCAAATTAGAAACATTTGCACCGATTAGTTCCTCTGGCAGAAATCCCTCAACTTCTATCCCAGTCTGGTTTTCATCATGCTGTTCTCCGCCTTTCTTCTCGTCAAAGCGCTGGGTTGGCAGAGGGCAAGGAGACAGAGAGAGGAACAGTGAATTGCTAACATATGTATCGGAGGCCACTTGTGAACCACACATTTTCACAAGCCTGTCAGCAGCTTTGGGAGTATTGTCACATAAAATGGGACTCACCGCTTGGCCCTGTTGTGACATACTTCATCGCTGATCGGTGGCCGTGTGTTATGAGGCTTGCTCTGTTTTGGCCAGGCATCCATCCGGATTCATCTAGAGGAACGTTCCACCAATTTCAACCCATGTGGAGAATTGCCCGAGGTTACCTACTCTGACTTGGAAATAATCCTTCTGTTTGTGATCAAAGATCATACTTGAAACCTTCTGTATCTTAGGATCTGTGTAGGCCACATTTAAAACCCTTCAGTGACCTCATTTTGGGGTCTCAACATTGAAATGACCTGGAATCTTCTGCAGATAAGATCTACCAGCAATGGAGGTTCTCCTCTTATTAATATAGCTAATTACTTATATTCCAGTTTAGCACAAAAAGCACCATTTATGAGGGGTCCTTGGTGCTCTCTGAGGTTGGTTGTTTTCCTGCAGATGTTTCGTTATTCAAACTAAGTAATCATCAGTGATAGAAGGGAATAGGGTCTATGCGGAGTGGGAGGACAATAACTGAGGGGTCCTTGGTGTTCTCTGAGCTTGCTTGTTTTCTTGCAGATGTTTCATAACCCAACTAGATAACATCATCAGTGCTAGAAGGGAGTGGAGTTTGCTCCCTCAGCACTGATGGTGTTACCTCGTTGGGTCATTAAATGTCTGCAAGAAAACGACAAGGCACAAGAGCACCGAAGACCCATCATTGCAACCCTGAGCTCCTTTCTCAGCACCATGGTGGATCCAATGTCTATCCTCAGAAACCCAAGAAATTGTCTTGAACCCAAACTATTTGCCCCATCTATTTTGGAATGGTTGTTCCCCACGCAAAACAGGATACAAGCCTTCTCAGTAAATGAAACGGGGGTTTTTTTTTTCCCATGTGCTACAGATTTGCTACCTTCACAAGGGAACAAGCTGTTCCTGGGCAAATCCCCATTGTCAGTGTTCTCTATAAGTGACCCTAAAATTCCCAAGAGACTTCTTATCCGGTGGCTTATAGTCATGCATCTGTATCTTAACACACAAACTTGTATGAAACCAAGAGAAGTAAACAAAAATAAACAGCGCAGGGTTAGAAAATAACAACAAAGCAGATTCAGAGTTGGCGGAGGGCGACTGATTTTGGTGGCTTGATGCCAGCCAAGAAACTACAGGCTCCAGTGTCATCCCCCAATACTTGCGAAACACCAAGTTTAGTGAGGACAAAGTCTTCGTAATTGGAAGCCTCTATTTATCCCACATGCAGCCTGTGTGGGTGGGAAAGGGAGGAAGGGAAGGAGATAAAAACAAGCCTGAATGAGACACTGAATGAAACTGGAAGGATAGAAAGCAGAGGAAAATTGTGATACTTCCATCCCTTACTTCTTAACCAGATTAGCTTTTTTTCCCAAGCCTGGAACCCAATAAATGTGAATTCCAACATCTCTTGAATGTCAACAAAGCTTTTGCAACACAGCTACTCCAGCTGCTCATGTTTTTATTTCTATTATTAAGAATGTAAGAATGTCCTTTACCAAAAGATATAGGAAGGAAGGAAAGGAAGGAAGGAAGGAGAGAAGAGAGAAGGGGGAGGGAAGGATAGAAGGAGAAGGAAGGAAGGAAAGAGAGATGAGAGAAGGGAGGGAGGAAGGGAGGAAGGAAGGAAGGAAGGAAGGAAGGAAGGAAGGGAAGGAGAGATGAGAGAAGGGAAGAAAGGAAAAGGAAGGAAGGAATTATTTACAAGACAATTTGGAAGTGTTCTCCAGGAATCAAATCACTGTCCTTGTTTTGCTGGTTTGAGGAGGCCTGCACAAATTTGTTTGCGTAACTATCATTTATTTAATTTCAACTGCTTAGAAATAAAACCTCAATATCTCTGTTGGGCACGATCAAGACAGATGCTTTCATTTCGACTGGGTTCCCCCACCCCCACCCCCAGCTTCTACCTTCCTTCAAAACTGTAATATTTATTCATTTCATTCCCTCAGGGCGATATCACCCTGACTTTGCTGGACATCCCAAAAGCTATAAAAACCTAATTGTTTCATCAAGTCCTGGATGGCGGGATCTATTCCCTGGAGGGGGGAATGCTTATTATTCTCCCCCCCCACTTGTTTCCCATTCACTGTCTTTGCTCTGTTTGTTTTTTAACTGGGTTTCTCCCCCCCCCCCCAGATGTTGTAATCTTATTGTGTAAGCCACCTAGACTCGCCCCTCCAAGGAGGCGACAGGCGAGTTGAGAAATAAATAACGAAGACAAACTATATCAAAACAATGAAAAGGAATGTGTGGCGTGGGCTTTCTTTTCTCTTCTCTTTTCTGATTCACCTATATAATTAGAGAAGCCACAGCTTCCAAGGTCTCCTGGTGAGTGACAGCGGCTTCTCTGGGCTGTCTCCCTTCCAAGAAAGTAACTCACCCCCTTCCTTTCCTTCGCTGACATCTCTTCTCAAGTTATACTGTGAAATAACATTGCGAGCGCCAGAATAAATTAGATCATTACAATTCAATTACTTAATGACTCCACCTCTCTCTCTCTCTCTTTCTTTCTATCCCCGCAGCATGCAGTTCCAATTTCTTAATAGGACTGAGCAGTTGGGGGAAATAAAAGAAACTCGGAGGACGATAGATTGCGTGGGTTTATAAAGTCTACAGAGAAAGTACTCGTAATCCTTACACGCTCACACAAACCAAGTGGCTAATGCAAAACACAGAGAGAGGGAGCACACTTAGAACTTCCTTGTCTCGGGGAACTCCAACACTGAAAATGTGTGGTTTTTTTTTAAAAAAAAATGTGGAAGGACTAAGGAGAGGTTTCCTAACAACAAAAGCAATTAAACAATGGAAACTGGGTACCAATATCTGAGGGGGTCAATCTATTTTCCAAAGCAACTGGAGGCAGAACAAGGGATGGAAACTGAAACATATGAAGGATAGTTGAAGGAACTGGTCTAGTCGAGAGAAAAGGACTGGGTGTGTGTGTGTGAGAGAGAGAGAGAGAGAGACATAATAGATGCCTTCCAGTATTTGAGGGGCTGCCCCAAAGAAGAGGGGGGCAACTTATTTTCCAAAGCACCAGAAGGCAGGAAACGGTGAATGGAAACTCATCAAGGAGAGAAGCAACCTATAACTAAGGAGAAATTTACTGGCAACGAGGACAATTCACCGGTGGAATGGCTTGCCTTCAGAAGTTGTGGGGTGGCTCCATCACTGGAGGGTTTCCCAAAAGAGACTGGACAGCCATTTGACTGAAATGGTATATAAGGTCTCCCGTTCGAACAAGGGGTGGGGTTGGATTAGATGGCCTCCAAAGTCCCTTCCGACTTTAATTATACTACGATTGTATGTTCTAGCTAGACGAAGTTCACTCAAGAGGGTCCCCTAGACTTGGAATATTCTCTTGCTGGGGACCCTGTGAATGGTGCGTCAAGCCCAGCGTTACAAACCATGCCAGTGGCCGTCAGCTACATAGAAACCCCACGGAATCCTTGGGGCCCCAAAGGTTTTGTGTGCACTGCCCGTCCCAGATTGAAAATCTGCCCCAGATTGAAAATCTGCCCCTATTGCCCACTCCATCATCTGTTTGGCAGCATATTCATGTACCGGGATTGGGTGGGTGGGTGGGGTGGAGATTGAATGAAATCCCCTGTTTCAGATGAGGGGAACGAGAGCAATTTCTTTCTCTTCCTTACAGGCAGACGACATTTCCGAGTTCTCCCGAGGTGGAGTTTTATTTTTTTTGTGGGGGTCCTGGCTGCTCTCTGAGCTGGGTGGTTTCCTTCAGTTCTAAAAGGGTGTGGGGTTTGTGGAGTGAATGAGAAGGGGATGGGAAGGAGACGAGGAGGAGGAGGAGGAGGAGGAGGAGGAGGAGGAGGAGGAGGAGGAGCAGGAGCAGGAGGAGGAGGAGGAGGAGGAGGACCATGACTATGGGGTCCTTGGTGCTATTTGAGCTTGGTTGCTTTCTTGCAGATATTTTATCACTCCATTAGATAATATTATCAGTGCTTAGAAGGGTGTGGGGTTTGCTCTCACCCTTCTAGCACTGATGATATTATCTAGTTGTGTCATGAAATGTTTGCAAGAAAACAACCAAGCTCAGAGAGCACCAAGGACCCCCACAGTCCCTTCTTCTCCCCACTCCTCCTCCTCCTCCCCACAAACCCCACTCCTTTCTAGCACTGAAGATGTTACCTACTTGGATAAAGGAAACTACAAGAAAATAACCAAGCTCAGAGAGCACCAAGGACCCCACAGTCCCTCCTGTTCCTCCTGTTCCTCCTCCTCCTTCTCTTCCTCCCATTCTCATCCACTCCATAAACCCCACACCCTTCTAGAACTGAAAAAAAAACCACCAAGCTCAGAGAGTGCCAAGGACCCCTCAGGTTTTTCATGCCCTTGGGGAGGGGGATATTTTTTGTTTAAACCAGGCATCATGGCTTTTTTTTAAAAAGTAGCAGTATAACAACAGCACACCTGAAATAAGATCCTATGTTCAGTTTAAGCTAGCTAGCCCTGGTCTGCTCCAGTTGTGCTGAGTTGATTCATTCGGAGAAGAGTCCAAGCTTGCAATCCCAGTACAGCAGCTAATTTGTTCCTGATTACATTTAAAACCTCCATAAATCTTTCTGCTCTGGCTCATGGGAGTCAAAGAGAAAAGGGAGACAGAAACGTCTGGATGAAGAGAGACGTTCTCCAAGTTATTAAAAGGAAAGGCTTGCCGAATGCAAGATAGACAGTGAACATGTCCCATGTTGGATTCCAGCTTTGGTTTTTCTGAGTCAGCACGTCCTGCCCTCTCTTACCTTCTTGGCAAGGCTTATCCCACTGACATGGGTTAGGGGAGCCAGGAAAAGATTAGGTAAGGAGAAAATGTAGCTTCAGTACTGTATCTTCCCCCCCCCCCATTTGTTTTCTTTTCAAGGGAAGATCTGTTCTCAGCCTTGGCAGGTCACTGTGAAATATTCTCAACCTGCCCTTTACAAGGACGGCAGCTGGACTGGCCCAAAATGTTGAAGTGGTCCAGACAGAAAGACAAAGAAAAAGAACACAGTGGAAAAGAAATTACCGCCCCCAACCCACCCACTGAACAAGCTCTGTGCCTTGTAGTTTGGACAAACAAAAAAAAAAAAAAAAGAACAAGAAGAAAAAGAAGAAGAGGCAGAAGTCGTTCAACACTGGAAAAGCCATTTCTCGAAAGCGGCCACCATCCTGGAGCTTCAAAAAAGGCAAATGCCATTGCGAGGTTGACCCCGGTTTCCGGCATCAAGAAAAATAGCAGCTCCATTTCTTTCCGTGTTTGGCAGATCTCATGAACAACGGAGACAAACCCATGTATCATGGAGGAGGAAGACGAACAGCTGACAGGGAGTAGGACTGTGGCTCTGTTGACTGTGGAGGAAACTGGGGAAGGGCGAAGTCCAGCTGGGACGAGCAGGGAAGAGGTAGAACAAGGGAGAGGGAGTTCAGAGGAAGACCCAGGCCTACCCTCTCTTCATCCTAGGGCATGCAGGGAGGAACAGAGAAAAGAGTAACGTGGGTTGTGTGGCTTATGGGGGAGGAAAGGGCCGTGATTAGCCACAGCTGGGAAGAGGATTTAAAAGAAATGCATGCTGAATGCGGCAGCTGCTGGGAGCAAATGTGAATTTGTCTTGTGTTGACTTTGGTTATCTGTGTTCCTGGTGTCTTCCCAACCTTGTTGAGTTATTGCTGTGCCTTCAGGTCTGGAATTCTTGTTCCTGCCCTGCCGGACTAATGACCTCATCGTGCCTTGATTGGACTTATAGTTACAGTTTTTGTTGACCACGTTTTGGACTTGATTCTCTGCAGCCAAAGGCCGTTCCTGGGAGAGTTTTTCTCCAGCCAGAAGGTAACCAAGACATTGGGGGCAAAGTTGGAGCTAACAAAGGGACTCCTACTGATTATCTGACTGTGTTGCCTTTGTGCCACGCCCCTTTGGGTCATCACACCATGTATGAAAAAAAAATGAGCTATCTGATGCAGAAAGATGATCTATTCACTCTCTTGCTCTGTCCAACGCAGTTAAGCATTCATGCAAGAGATTCAGCTTACTTCATCTTAAACTTGGTCAACTTTTCGAGGCTTAGCGAGTGATGTGAATCGGGTTGTTCGGTAGTTTAAAGTTGAATTTAACAGAGCTGGAAGGGACCTTGGAGGTCTTCTAGTCCAACCCCCTGCTCAAGCAGAAGACCTTGTATCATTTCAGACGTGGCTGTCCAGTCTCTTCTTAAAAATCTCCAGGGATGGAACATCTGCAACCTCTGAAGGCAAGTCGTTCCACTGGTTAATTGTTCTAACTGTCAGCAAATTCCTCCTTTGTACTAGGTCACGTCTCTCCTTGACTATTCCGAGAGTGCCTTGTGTCACAAGCTGGAGAAGGTACGCATGAAGTTGGCCCACCAGAGTTGATTTTCATTGTTCCTCATAACAAACTGGATCCTGGCAAGGCTGAAAAACTGATAAGACATTGGCTGAGCTCTTATAAACAGCAGATGTGACGTTAAACCGATGCCTGGGGTGTCTCGTGATAGACTGCAGAGAAGAAGGCATCCTCAACCTGCTTCTTTGGAGAAAACCGATCATCCCGTCCATTTTAAAAAAAAATCCCTGAGATTTATCGGAATTATGATTATGGGTGAGTAACCTCCCACCCTCCCCAAGAAAATGCTGCGTTCATTTGGGGTCCACATGCCAAGTGGCGCTGAATTGGATGGGGGTAGAATTGAGGGTGGGGTGGTTCCTTCTCTACCTGCCCCATCTCTGCTTCTATCACAGCTCAGCATTAAGGTCAAATAGCTAAATCAGTCCTCCTTCCACTTTGATTGATTATGTGCTATCAAGGAGGTGTTGACTTTTTGTTGACCACACAGAGAGATTTTTCTCCAGGAGAGTTTATCCCTGCTTTAAGATGTTGCGCGCGCGCGGCCCCTTATCTTATCGACAGAGGGATAGAATCAAGAACACACAAAGTATTAGTACCACTTTATAATGCCTTGATAAGGCCACACTTGGAATACTGCATCCAGTTTTGGTCACCACGATGTAAGAAAGATGTTGAGACTCTATAAAGAGTGCAGAGGAGAGCAACAAAGAGGATTAAGGGACGGGAGGCTAAAATATACGAAGAACGGGTGCTGGAATTGGGTATGTCTAGTCTAATGAAAAGAAGAACCAGGGGGTGACGTGATAGCAATGTTCCAATATCTGAGGAGGGGGCTGCCACAATGAAGAGGGGGTCAGCCTATTCTCCAAAGTAGCTGAAGGCAGGACATTGGATGGAAACTCATGAAGGAGAGATCCAAAGTAGAACTAAAGAGAAATTTCTTGACAGTGAGAACAATTAACCAGTGGAACAGAGGTTGCCTCCAGAAGTTGTGGGAAGTTTTTCAAGAAGAGATTGGACAACTCTGCAACTGGGAGAGGGATCTTGGAGTCTTAGTGGACAATCAGCTAAATAGGAGACAGCCGTGTGCAGCAGCAGCCACAAAAGCTAATGCAATCCTAAGTTGCATTAACAGAGGGATACAATCGAGATCAAGAGAGGTACTAATACCACTCTATAAAGCCTTTGTAAGACCACACCTAGAGTACTGCATCCACTTCTGTTCACCACATTACAAAAAAGATGTTGAGATTCTAGAAAAAGTACAGAGAAGAGCAACCAGGATGATTAGGGGACTGGAGACTAAAACATATGAAGAACGGTTACAGGAACTGGGCATGGCCAGTCTAAGGAAGAGAAGGACCAGGGGAGACAGGATAGCAGCCTTCCAATATTTGAGGGGCTGCCACAGAGAGGAGGAGGGGGTCAAGCTATTTTCTAAAGTGCCTGTAGGCCAGACAAGGAATAATGGATGGAAACTGATAAAAGGAGAGATTCAACCTGGAAATAAGGAGAAACTTTCTGACAGGGAGAACAATCAACCCGTGGAACAGAAGTTGCCCTCGGAAGTTGTGGGAGCGCCATCACTTGAGACCTTCAAGAAGAGATTGGACTGCCATTTGTCAGAAATGGTGTAGGGTCTCCCACTTGGGCGGGGGGTTGGACTAGATGACCTACAAGGTCCCTTCCAACTCTGATTATCTGTTATCTGTTAAAACTATTTGTCCAGAATTGAACAGGGTCTCCTGCTTGAGCAAGGGGTCAGACTGGAAGACCTCCAAGGCTCATTTCCAATTCTGTTATTCCGTTGCTCTGTTATCCACGTCTGAATCGCAAACCCAGACAGAAAAAAAAAACCCCTCCCTCTACAGGGCCCACACCCATTTAAAAAAACTACATGGAATAATCTGACCTGCCCCCCCCCCCCTGAAAAATCTTAAATCCGGTTTCAAGGTTTGGATAAACGAGTATATAAATATGGATTGGCACAGGCTTGCCTTTTCTAGAAGACTTGGGTGAAATGCCGTTAAAAAAAAAATAAGGCTCCAAACTTGGAGAAATAGCAATAAATTTCCCATCCCTTTGATGTGCTTGGCGTGCTAAATGCTTAGAATATTTTATCACTGGGTTAGGGGGGCAGGAGTTGCCAGGGAGATGCATGCCATCCCAAGAAATCCACTTTATGTTCCCCTGATGTTCTTTATTGCTGGCATTGGGGGTCTGCAGACAGTGCATGGCACTGATGGTGAAAACTCATCCAACCCGATTTCCAGACAAGTTGTGCCTCTTAACTCAAGCAGTCAGACGAAGGAGGACAACTGGAGTCCACCCACGCTGGCCAGGGAATTCTGGAGTTGAGGTCCACCTGTCTTAAAGTTGCTTCAAAGAGAGGGTGCTCCATTGTTGGAGGTTTTCAAG
This sequence comes from Notechis scutatus, assembly GCF_900518725.1. The sequence goes on from NW_020718496.1 coordinate 11,066, forward strand.
AAAAGATTGGTCTAGGAGGGTAGAAAGATCCCTGCCTTGGACAGGACAGAGTAATAGACTTACAGAGTTGGAAGGGACCGTTGAGGTCTTCTAGTCCAACCCCCTGCTCAGGCAGGGAAAAAATATACCATTTCAGACCAAGGGTTGTCCAATCTTTCCAGTGTTGGAGCACCAACAACTTCTAGAGGCAAAAGCTGTCCCATTGATTGATTGTTCTAACTGTAAGGAAATTTAGTTCTAGGTTGCTTCTGTCCTTGATTTGTTTCCATCTGTTGCTTCTCGTCTTGCCTTCAGGTGCTTTGGAGAATAGCTTGACTCCCTCTTCTTCATGGCAGCCCCTCAGATATTGGAACACTGCTATCATATCACCGCTGACATGATAGCAGTGTTCCTAGGACATTGGACTAAAAGACCTCCAAGGACCCTTCCACCCCTAGAAGTCCTTGAATCCAGGTCTTCACACCTCACAAATGTTGGAGAACTACAGCTCCTTGTGTTCATGGGTCAACCAGCCCATCAGAGTGGGAATGAGGGAAGACCAACTTCTGGAGAGTCTTCCCTAGCTTAACCACACTATCACGCTGGCATGTCTCCTGTGGATAGATGGTCCTTCCTTCTTGTTTATTTGTCCTGGATCCTTCTGGTTTTTTTTTTAAAGAAGAGACAGAAAGAAGTGGGAGTAAGTGGCTACAAAACCTCCACCACATGAGGAGGTTTTCCATCCGCATTAGGATGTACGCAGAAACAACACAACAGCTTTCCACCTGGCAAACGCAACCCCCCAAAAATCTAATTTTGGGTTTCGACAGGGGACTGCGTTGCACAAACCAGCAGAGAAAGACCCACAGGGCTGCATCCTGTTTTCAGTTTGGGATGGAGCTGCTGGCACCAGAATTATCTTTTCTTCTACACAACTTAAGTCCTTTTTCCAAAAAAATAAAATAAAGAAAAACAGGGAGAGGAGAGGGAAAAGACAGCCCAGACGAAATTAAAGAGGCAAGGAAAAGGGATATTTTTAAGTCTGATTATTTATTTAGGGATCAATCCAAAGGCAACCAGCCCAGAATTGTATTAACTACATGTCCAATTTTGATTTTACTTTATTTTTTAAAAAAAAGAGAGAGAGGGAGATGGGGGACAAGAATGTTCAAGAATTGTTTCTGAGTTACAGATTCTTGGACCGAGTTGGCTTCTGCATCAGCCTCTCTCTGCCAACTGCTAAAGTCTATTTGGGGTCAACTCCCCATTGCTTTCCTTCGTGGAAGCAAAAAGAAACAATTGCTGGCCAAGGGCGGGCTTTTATCATAAAGAAATTCTGACTACGGCCGATTACAATAAGAACTAAAGCCAAGCACTGATGATCTGCTGGCTGGAGTTGAACACGTTGCCGGAAATTATCTTCCAGCTTCCTGGAAGTCTTTTCTCCTTCTGGGTTTTCTCCTCTCCTTCTCAGCTTGTACTTTTGTGGAATGCTCCTTAACAGACTTCCTTGTTGCCATGTTTGGTCCTTTCGGTTAATCATCCCTCCATCAGGCAGAGGTGGTTTTCAGCCGGTTCTGACCGGTTCTAGAGAACCGGTAGCGGAAATTTTAAGTAGTTCGGAGAACTGGCCAATACCACCTCTGACTGGCCCTGCCCCCATCTATTCCCTGCCTACCAAGTCCCAGCTGATCGGCTAGGTCTTCTTTGGTTGCCTTGCACAGGAGAACGGAGCTGAAAAGCAGGTTAGTGGAGTGGGGAGGGAATGGAGATTTTGCAGTGACCTTTCCCTACCACGCCCACCAAGCCACGCCCACAGAACTGGTAGTAATGAAGTTTGAATCCCACCACTGCCATCAGGGATCCTTTCTTCACTTCTTCCCACTTTCTGAATGGGTCCAAAGTCCCCGGGAAGACTCAATCAAAGTATGGGGAGATGTTGTTTCCCACCCCCCCGTAGCACAACTGCAGTGAGATTAATCGGTGGAAGCTTGTTAAAGAGAGCCCAACGTAAAAATTTCCTAACAGTAAGAACGATTAACCAGTGGGACAGCTTGCCTCCAGAAGTTGTGGGCGCTTCATCATCGGAGGTTTTTAAGAAGAGATTGGGCAACAATTTGATTGTGATTGTATAAGATCTCTTGCCTTAATCAAGGGGTGGGAGTAGAAGACCTCCAAGGTTCCTTCCAGCCCTAGAGTTCTAGGATGTGTGCCACGAAAGCATGCATTGAACCACACACGGCACATGGGAAGTCTCAGACGCTTGCAGAAAAAAAGGGGGAAGGAGGAAACCAGAAAGCAAACAAACACTAGACAGCAGTAAACGCAACTTTTGATGATGATGATGATGATGTCATCCATTCAGTTGTGTCTGACTCTTGGTCATTCTTTGGGCCAGGATTCTCCACATCTTCCAATCTTTCCCTACTTCTTTGAGTTGTTCGATGCTCTGGTTGATGTCAGCTTTGATGGTGTCCAGCCACATTGTTTTTGGATGGCCCGGTTTCCTTTTACTGCTAAACATTTCCAAACGTAATTGCTTTCTCCAGTGAATTCCCCCATAGGACATGGCCAAAATAAGTCACACGCAGTTTTGTGATTTTTTTTCCCCCTTCCAGTGACAACCCCAATGTTTGCACCCCTGACATTAGACCAAAAGAGCACATCTATATTCTTCAGAGCATCTCAAGCAAAGGTACCAGCCCAGAACGTATAAAAGGAAAAGAGTCAAATGCCAAGGAACCATATTCTGATGTGAGCATTGGAAGAACAAAATAGCATTAATTCAATCCGCTTCCTTTTATTTATTTTTTTGTGTGTATGGGGGGAAAAATGCAAAATTGGGTTTCAGGAGACCAGGGCAGTCTGACCAAGATAGGGAAGGGGGGGAGGGGGAGGGAGGGAGGGAGAGAAAGAGAGAGAGGAGAGAGAAAGAGGAGGGAGAGAAGAGAGAGGGGGAGAGAGGAGAGAGAGAGGAGAGAAGAGAGAGAATAGAGAAGAGAGGGAGAGGGAGGGGGAGAGAGAGAGAGAGAGAAGACCACACATTCACTTTTGTTCCTGCTATTTTTACCTCCTGTGATCTAAAGCAGATCGATCCAAGTCGTATCTGATTAGGAGGAGGCTTGGGGCAAACAACAGGCCAGGGAAAACGTAAGCAGAAGCTAACAACGTTACAGGTCAACAAGCAAATGCAAGAGGGTTTGTGAGCTGAGAATGCACAGAGGCAAAAGATAATAGATCCCGCCAAGGTGAGAGAGCAAAATGCAACGTTCCTTCTTCCCATGAAAAACAAAACAAAACCAAGAACAGTGGAACACAGCAACGTGGACTTAAAGAGCTGTTGATCATGAACATCCTAACAATAAGGATTGTCTCAGAAGGTGGTGGCCTTTCCTGAGCTGATTGTAGATAAGCAAACAATGGCGGGCCAGCTGTCACTCTTCCAAATTTATGCTACATTCACAGAACACAGTTCAACAGGTCAGTTGCAAAAAATAAAGGCTGCACTTGCACAACTCTTGATGAGTTTTCATTTCATGCGGAGTTTTGTGCATTGGGCGAATCTGGCCCATTAAAAAAAAAATCTTAACAATTCCCAGCACTGTGCAGGAAAATGATCTGATCTGGAAACTAGATTGAGCACCGTGTTGAAGGCAACCCACGCTTCTGGAGCTTGCCTTTTAATTGTTGAAGGGCAGCTACTGGTTCAGATGACTGTGTGGTCTAATCTGCAATTCCAGTCTCACTGCTAGGATTATTGGTAGGTTGTGCTTGATGGCTGAGACAATTGAGTGTGACTTGTGTGGGTTCAAGAGGAACTTCAACAAGCTGCCAACATCCCAAGTCATGTTAGACAATAGAGTTGGCTTTTTGTCATCAAGTTGACCATGATTTGATGCATTAAAAGGGCTGAAAGAATAAAGCTATTTCTAAGCTTTTCGTGAGGGGACATGCTAGTTGGAAATGGTAGGCCCAACTAGTATGCTTGGTTGGTAATGGTCAAAAACAAGTTAATGTTTTCCTTCCTTTCTACTACTGTAAAGGAATCACTGAAGAAAAACAGAATAACACAGTTGGAAAGGACCTTCGAGATGTTCTAGTTCGGTCTCTTACTCAACCAGGAAACCCTACATCATTTCAGACAAACGGTTGTCCAATATCTTCTTAAAGACCTCCAGTTGGTGGATCCACAACTTCTGGTGGCAAGCTGTTCCACTGGTTAATGGTTCTAACTGTCGGGAAGTTCCTCCTTAGTTTTAGGTTGCTTCTCTCCTTGATTAGTTTCCACCCATTGCTTCTTGTCCTGCCTTCTGGGGCTTTGGAGAATAGATTTGACCCCCTCTTCTTTGTGGCAGCCCCTCAGATATTGGAAGAAAGCTATCATGTCACCCGCTAGTCCTTCTTATTATTTGACTAGATTAACCGTTCTTTGTATGTTTCAGCCTCCAGTCCCTTAATCATCTTTGATGCTCTTCCTTGCACTCTTTCCAGAGTCTCGACATCTTTCTTATATCGTGGTGACCAAAAGTGGATGCCGTATTCCAAGTGTGGTCTTATTTTAACCATTCTCTGTTCTTCTGATTGATTTGATGTGCAATACACCTAGTGCATGTATCAAGTAAGCTTCGTCCAACGTGATGCTCAACATCTAAACGCTGGAATGCATTTTAGGGATTGGGCATTCCCATTGAATTGCCCCAATTAGCAACAGCCAGCAATGTCCTTTGTCCTTTTATGAAGCATCTGAAGTCCGATTCTCCCCCTAGTGTGAATTTCTTTGCTCTAAGAGTCACAGAGCTGTTTCCCTCCCCCCCCCCCCCCCCAAAAAAAAGAACTAGGGGGAAAGAGAGGGAAATTTATAACAAACAGCTAAATCTCTGGACACCCATCTCTTGTACACTCCAAGCATCCTGCCGCCATTGAGCGCTGACAATCATTGCTAATCAAGCCTCAGGAATAAAAAGATCTGGTTAAGCAATTATCATCCCTGAAAAGGAAGGATAAAAGCAACTTTGATGCCCCTTCAAGGGGGCTCATTAGCATCTCAAAGGAGATGTCAGCTCCTTCAGCTTTGCCAACTTGGGGCTCCCAAAGACTTGACCCCTTCGGAGCTTTTCAGAGTTCAGCTTCCCCCTAAAGATCCTATAGATAAGCTTCCACTGGATCTAGGGTTTAGAATGGGGGGTGGGTGGGAGTGGGGAGGAGGGCTCCAATTACAAAGAAACCAGGAAGGATTGACCATTTCCATCATCAAAGATGGAATACAAAGAACGCTTAAACCCCTGAGTGTTAAAGTGTGAATAAACCTGAATCGGGGTGAAATTTAAGGCTGGTTTCGCACACTAGTCAAAACAAAGTACTATTCTGGCCCTCAAGACGATAGCAGACTTGGTTAACAATGACATTATTGTGAGTGTTTTGCACAATGTAGAAGAATAGGGTTGGAAGAGACCTTGGGGGTCTTCTAGTCCAAGCAGGAAATCCTATACCATTTCAGGAAAACGGTTGTCCAATCTCTTCTTCAAGAGATTGAAGTGTTGGAGCACCTACAGCTTCTGAAGGAAGGTTGTCTGACTGATTAAATTGTTCTAAATTAAGTCAGGAAATTTCTCCTTCGTTCTAGGATAGTTTCTCTCCTTGATTAGTTTCCAACTGTCTGGAATCCACATCACGTATCTGATATTACCACAATGGAGAAAGTCCAGAAATATTTCACAAGAAGAGTTCTCCACTCCTCTATTCGTTGCAGAATACCTTATGCCACCAGACTTGAAATTCTAGACCTAGAAAACCTAGAACTACGCCGCCTTCGGTCCGATCTAAGTATAGTATATAAAATCATACATTGCAATGTCCTACCTGTCAATGAATACTTCAGCTTCAACCATAACAACACAAGAGCAAACAATAGATACAAACTCAAGGTTAATTGCACCAAACTTGATTGCAGGAAATACGACTTCAGCAACAGAGTGGTCGATGTTTGGAATACTCTACCTGACTCTGTGGTTTCTTCCCCAAACCCTCAAACCTTTAAACTTAGACTGTCTACTATTGACCTCACCCCCTTCCTAAGAGGTCTGTAGGGGGTGTGCATAAGCACACCAATGTGCCTACCATCCCTGTCCTATTGTTCCTTTTTATTTTTCTTACATGTATTCATTTCATGTATTCATAACTATGTTTATCCTTATACCTATTATCTTGTAAGCGACTGACAAATCAAATAAATAAATAAAATAAATAAACTGTTACTTCTTGTCCTGTCCTCAGGTGTCTGGAAGAATAGGTGTGACTCCTCCCTCTTTCGTGAGATAGCCCCTCAAGTACTAGAAGACTGCTATCACGTCACCCCTAGTCTTCCTCTTCGTTACACCAGACATAACCAATTCCCTTAATCACTCGTTGTATAGTTTTGAGAGGTGCGGTGGCCTAGAAGTGGAGCTCTCGCCTCACCATCAGGAGGCTGTGAGTTCGATCCTTAGATATTTCTCTCTCTGGGCATGTTAAGAAGATATCTGCTGAATATAACTCCACATTGGTGACAAGAAGGGCATCTGGCCAGTAAACAGCTCTTGTTCAGTTGCCCAGACTCCACCCTGCAAGGGATTATGGGGTGGTTAAAAGGAGATGATGATGACGACTCGTTGTATAGTTTAGCCTCCAGACCCGGATCAAGTATATTCTCTTCTTGGCAAACATGATGGACTGAAGTGTATAACTCATGGGGGCTATCTAGCTTATGTTCCTCATCTACAAGAGCCGTGGTGGCGTAGTGGTTAGAATGTAGTACTGCAGGCTACTTCTGCTGACTGCTGGCTGCCAGCAGCTTGGCAGTTCAAATCTCACCAGGCTCACGGTTGACTCAGCCTTCCGTCCTTCCGAGATGGGTCAAATGAAGACCCAGATTGTTGGGGGCAAGAGGCTGACTCTGTAAACCGCTTAGAGACAGTTGTAAAAGCACTGTGAAGGGATATATAAGTTTATGTGCTATTGCCCTTCCTTCCTTCCTTCCTTCCTTCCTTCCTTCCTTCCTTCCTTCCTTCCTTCCTTCCTTCCTTCCTTCCTTCCTTCCTTCCTTCCTCCCTCCCTCCCTCCCTCCCTCCCTTCCTTCCTTCCTTCCTTCCTTCCTTGGTGGTACAATGGTTAGAAGGCAGTACGGCAGTCTCTGCCCACAGCCTGGAGTTCAATTCTGACCAGCTCAAAGTTGACTCAGCCTTCCGTCCTTCCGAGGTGGGTAAAATGAGGACCCAGATTGTTGGGGGCAAGAGGCTGACTCTGTAAACCACTTAGAGAGAGCTGTAAAAGCACTGTGAAGCAGGATATAAGTCTAAGGGCTATTACTATTGCTGTCAGCCATGGAAGTCATATTTGTATTAACCGCATATTTTCTTAGAAGCTTTGAGGCTGCCACAAGTAGTGCCTGGGAATTTGGGAGGGGGGAATTCTTAGTGAGTAGTAGATTAGACTCAACAACATTCTTCTCCCAAGTCATGTCAGCCTGCACCTGGATGGGAGTGGGTGAAAGGTTTGGCTTTGGATAGAACAATGTTTGATTGGGCCATGTGATGGACTATTGGGTGCAGGAGGTGGATCTTTGATTTTCACTTGGGGAAGGGAAAACCTGGAATTTCAGATTCGGGTTTTCCCAGATGTGCCAATGGGACTTCTTTAATAAATTCTTACTTGGATGGACTTTGTCTCTGAGTGTTGAATTGAAATGGGAAGGGGTTTTTTTTGGGGGGGGGGGGGGAACGTTCACAATTGCTACAGTTGAGTTGAACTCACCAGCTTTGTAGACACTTTGACTCCACTGCCTCTACAAAGGAGTTAACAGCATTCACCAAGGCTAAAGGTTGCCTGAAATCTCCAGTTGTTCTCAGATAAAAGACATACAAGCTCTCATAAGCCTCGCTGCCAAAAGCTCAACTTTAAAAAAATTATTATTATTAAAGAGATGGATTTATTTTTTCTATTCATGGCTTGGAAAGAAAAGACTAGCTCCACAACACTTGCCTCTTGGTCCAAGAAACCTGCTGAAGAGAAGCTGATCTGTCTCTTTCACTTCAGGCCACCTCGATGGATGGTAACAGCCACGTTCCTCTCCATGGCTTGGACCTTGCGTTATCCATGGGATGTGCGCGCATGGTGGTGTTCGTGATGAGAAGGATAACCCAGCCAACTTACCTACACAGTTGAAAGATAATTCCTGACGGCAAAAGAGAGAGCATCCGTCATGATTCACTTTGTTCATGTCATCACATTCTTCCCCGAGGTCTCTGCCAAGAGAAACAACCGCTTAGAACAATTGGATTATTAAAATAAATTTTAAAGCATGGGAGGATCTGGAGAGGAGACCTTTAAACCTCAAGAGGTTAAGACAATTTCTTCCTTAGGGGTTTTTTTTTTTTTTTTTGCTCTTCTACAAGATGCACCAAAAAGAGAATAGGGAAGGGAGGGAGCGAGGGAGGGAGGGAGGAGGAAGGAAAGAAGGAAGGAAGAAGGGAGGGAGGAAGGAAGGGAGGAAAAGGGAGGGAGGGACAAAGGAAGGAGGGGAGGGAAGAGAAAGGAAGGAAGGAGGGAGGGAGGGAGGGAAGGGGAGGGAGGAAAGAGGGAGGGAAGGAGGGAGGGAGGGAGGG
>NW_020718497.1:0-19837 GCF_900518725.1 Notechis scutatus
GGGGGTCCTTGCCTGCTTGCCTGTGCCTTACGGAAGTCGGGGGTGGGGTGGATGTTTGAAGGGCAGCCTGGGGTGGGATGCCGTTTAATTACCAAAAAAACCCAAAAACCCTTGGTTTTTTTTCCATTCGATCCTGCAAGTGGCCATCCCGAGAGGATGCAGGAAGGTTGGTTTCAAAGGAGGAACCTTTGGGGGTGTCGTGATCGAAGGAAGGGGCCTCCCTCGAGCACCTGTGGGGTTCCAGCAGGACCCTGGGCTCCGCCTGTGCAGGGAAAGAGGCCTGTCGCTGCCCTTCTTGGCAGACCAGAGCCCTTTTGCTGAGGGGAGGGAAGTGGGGGCTTCCCCAGGATAAAGTGCTTTGGAGCAGACAATGGTTGCCTTTCGGATGTCTCCTCCCCCAACCTCCCTCCTCCAGCCTGGAATCGTGTCTCAAGCACACACACACCCCTCCCTCCCTCTTAGTGGCTGCATATAATGGGCCTTGTTCCTAGGCAGCGGCCTCTCTGGGGAGCAGCCTCCTCGGGGCCTGGCGTCCCCCGGCTCTGCTTGCCGGCTCAGCCTTGGTAGTGGCAGCTGCTCCCTCGGCCCTTTTCCGAAGGAAGAAGGGTTTTCATTTGATGGCTCACAAGGCAGGCCCCAATTCCAACCCCCCTGGATTTTCTTTCCCTCTCTAGAAAGATGCGGCGGAGGACATTAGCCCTTAAAAAATTGGGAAGCGTTGCTAATAAAATTTTAAAAAGGCAGGCAGCCCCGTGCAGCCGAAGTTGCGCCCGGCTGCTCTTTGGCGCCTTCGGCTACTCGCCACCCGGCCACGTTTCCTCTCGGAGAAGCCGGTGGTGGGCCTGCTGCAAGTCAGAGCAAGCAACAGGAGCTCTCATTCTGGCTCCTGAATGGGAATACACAGAGGCGGCCCTGGACTTACAACACTTCATTTAGTGACCCTTTCAAAGTGACAAAACAAAGTGAAAAAGAAAAAAGTGACTTGGGACCGGTTTTCACACTTGGGACCGTTGCAGCGTCCCCTGTGGTCGCGTGATCAAAATTCAGGCACTTGGCAACCGGCTCGTATTTATGACCTTTGCAGCGTCCTGTGGGTCACTTGGTCCCCTTTTGCGACCTTCTGACTAGCCAAGTCAATGGGGGGAAGTCAGATTCCCTTAAACAAACCAGGTTACTAACTTAAGAATGGTAGTGATTTACTTAGGAACAGTGGCAAGAAAGGTCGTAAAACGGGGCAAAGCTCACTTAACGAATGTCTTGCTCAGCGACATAAGTTTTGGGCTCAGTTCTGGTCAGTAAGCCAAGGGCTACTTGTACCCTACTGTGAGCATTTTTATTCGTGCAGCAAAATCCCCTTTTTATTTTCAGCCCAATGGCCAATTGGTCATCCCTTGGGGCTTGGAAGATACGCCTGAAAGCGCCAAGGAGAATTTGGGGAAGGGGCTTGTGGGAAAAATGCTGATCAGATCCAGTTTCTCCTGGCCCAATCGTGCACTCTGTCTCCTTCAGAGACCCCCCAGTCTGGGAGACTCCCCCCAGTTCATCCAGACCCAGGCCTCCCAGTCTGCTTAAGAGCCACCTTGCTCCCCCCCCCTCCATTTCATGGACTCCTAGAGCCCCGAGCCTGAATGCAGGGCCAGCTGCACACTGGAGGGGCGGGGGGGCTGCAGCAGGGAGGGAGGGGGCCTCGGGGATAAAACCCGGCAGGTCCCCCTCTCTGCCACTACCTTCTACCAAGAGTTAGCCACTATACTCCAGGTAGAAAGAAAGACTCCTGAGGGGCATCGTTGCAAGCCTTGGTGGTCCTTCTCCTTCCCAGAAGGCCTGGGGGGGAGGGGGACGACCAGGCCAGAACTCCCCCAATAGAGAGGCAGCCTTAGACTGAAGGTGAATGGAAGCAACCCTTCGGGGCCTTTGGGCACCGACCCTGCAAGGAAGCAGGCTCCAGCTGGCTCCTTTGAAGCTCTGGAGGGAGCCTTGGGAAGCAAAAAGGCCAAGCCGGATGGAGGAGGGGGGAAAGGGGGAGGCATCCAAACTCCAGGTGCACATCTGCCCCCCTTTTCTCCCCCTCCTCCCCATCCTCCCTCTCTCTGGGGAAAGGCACCTGGCCCATGTCTGGTGCAGCCACCCCTGATGCCGCCGCATCTCTGGACCCAGAAGCTGCCTGAAAGCCCGGGGAAGGGAGGGGGAGGGCTTTGGCGTGGTGATGTAATCAGCAACCGGGGCGGTGGTTGGAGGCTGCCGGTGGAGGGGATGTGCCGCCTGCCCACCCGCCCCCACCCCCCACCCCCCCGCCCGTGGCTCTGGCTGCTGCTCAGATGCTCCCCGGCTGCTGTCCAGCCCCAGGACTCAAGTCTGGGATCCAGGAGGCTCCGGAAGCTGCAGCCCTTTGCAGCAGGCTCTCCGGGAGGGGCTGTGTTGCCGTGGCTGACTGAATGGTTTAATCTTCTGTCTGCTTCTCTTCTCCCTTCTCCTCTTCTCTGTCTGCTTCCTTCCTTCCTTCCCTTCTGCAACCATGAAACAGGCTGCCACCACACGGAAGGTACAGTCTTAAAAGCGGGGCAGCTGCTGCTCCTGCTCCTTCTGCCTGGCACAGCTGGGGCTGGGGGGGGGGAGGGGGTTGGCTGCGGGGGGGGGAGGAAACAGGAATGGAGGCGGTGGGAGGGAGGGAGGGGGGATGCTTGACTCTGAGGCGCCCAGTTGCATTCCGTGTTTGCCCGTCGTCCTTCTTCGTGCGTAGGAGTTGGTGCTCTCCTGCTGCTGCTCTTCCTCCTCCCCCCACCCCTGTTGTTGCCTGCTGCAGCAGCAGCGGGCAGGGCAGTGGTGCGGCTGCCAAGGCCGCCAGGGTGGTCACGAGTGGGCCCGTCCTGGGAAAGCGGCATGCCAGTTGCCTTCTTTTCTCTCCTCTCAAGCCAGGCTTCCCCCATCAGCCATTTTCTTTCCCAACCCCTTCGGCCAGGGCTTCTCGGGGGCGCTTTCTTTCTTCCAAGAGGCCGCTGGCTTCACGGCCGGCCCAGCTGGACATCCGAGTCCAGCCCCGGTGACAGATGGAGCGGGTGGGCTCGAGGCTTAGGGGCGAGAAGGGGCAAGCTTTCCCCTGCGTCCTTGCCTCAACCCAAGGACTGGAGTGGTGCTTGTCGTAGCCTTGGAAGTCTCCCTGGCTGTTTGGCCTGCATGTTGTCTGAAGGAGGCGGCTTTCGGGGAGCCGACTGACCCTCCGGGGGCCCCGTAGCCCGAAACCTGCAGCCCCTTCTCTAGATCCTGCTAAGAGCTTTGGAAGGGCCTTCCTTTTCTGCTTCTCCCGGGAGGTGGAAGGAGTCCAAATGGGGGGAAGTTACCAAGAGGGCCGCAGGAGGGTTGGATGGCAGCAGCCTTAGGAAGGGAGCCCAGGCGCTGGGAAGGAACCTGGCAGAAGAGAACGGATTGGAGAGGGATGGCGAGGACCCCGTTTGCTCCTTGCATGTTGCAGAGGAACCAGGAGATCTCCTCGGGCTGGAAGGGACTTCCCATTGGTCTCATCCAATCCCCTGTTCAGTTAGTTCCTTTTGGACGGATGCTCTTCCCCTCCATTTGGAGATTTTTGCCTTCCTCCGCTCTTGTTATGGCCAACTGCTGTTAACTTTGCTGGTGCTGGGAGATTTGGCCTTCTTCCTGGCAGGAAGCCTCTCGCTGGTTCTGGGTCTCCTTTGCTTAAGGGAAGGGAACGCTTGGGAACGTCTCCCAGGGTTTAAGGAACCCTGTGGTGGTGGTGGAGAGACTTCCGCATGCTCAAAATCGTCCCTCGAAATCAGACTTTCGATGAAAAGCTGCTGTGTGGAAAGGGAGCAAATGCAGGATGCCCACATCTAAACAAACCAATCAGTAGAACAACTTGCCTCCAGAAACTGCGAATGCTCCAACACTGGAAGTTTTCAAGGAGAGATTGGACAGCCACTTGTCTGAAATGGTATAGTCAGGGCTTCCTGCCTGAGCAAGGGGTTGGACTAGAAGACCTCCAAAGTCCCTTCTAACTCTGTTATTCTGTTATCTGCTCCTTGCTCTCATGGGAACCTTTGAAAAACAAGCTCTGAGACTGTTGCCTAGGAGCTGGCTTTGGCTTGGGTGTGGAACTCTAGCTCTGGATGAGCCACCAGAACGCAGAGCTGCCCTCATCTCAGGAAACATTCATCGCTGAAGAGGAAGCACTTTGTGGAAGTCACTCCATGGGGCAGCCCCACGGCCTCCTTCACAGAATTTGATGGAGGTCCAGAAGGCAAACTCTCCCTCTTAAAATCTTCCATTTTGCGGATCCTACTTCTGTTCTTTCGCTCAGAATCTGTTAAGGAATAAAATGCGGATCAGCTCCACAATCTCTGAAATCAGAAACGATAACGAATCTTTTATTTTTATTGTTTAAAAAGGACACCTAAAGAACACAGCCCATCTTAAAAAAAATGTTGAAAACCCTGAAAGAAATTTGGACTTCCCAATGCCTTTGGAATAAACAGAAATTGAAAGAAGATTGAAATACAGTTTATAAGGTCCAAAGTTTAGGGATAACCAGAGTTGTCTTGTTTCTCATTTACATTTGCACTTACTCAATTTAAGTACATTGTGTTTACTCCCCGTTGCAAATCATTCATGCCTTAGCGGAAGCCTTATTTTTAACCTGGTATTTTCGTCTAAGATTTTGATGCCCTTAAATCTCTTGCCGTGACTTGCTTCTGATTTGTTACTTTCCAGCAAGGCAGGACAACCGATATTTGTTTCCCAGTCGGGAACAGCTGTGTGTGGCCGTGATTTCAGGGCAGATGGGATGGGATGGGTTGGGCTGGAAGAAAGAGTGAGGTCAGAGAGACAGGAGGGATCCAGTCCTTCCTTCCAGCCTCTCCCTGCAATGAGAAACAGCCCCCCAAAGGCAAAGGGCCACTCTCTGGCCGCCTGCCCCAGGGGAGTGGTCTTCTACAGAGGGGGCCAGGGCCCTCTGGAAACAGACGCACCACAGACAGGAGAGAAATGCATCCTGGATGAATTGTAATCAGCAAAGAAGCCTCAACTCAGAGAAAGAAAGAAAAAAAAACAGTGAGACAATTATTCTTCCAGGGCTGCCCCAAATTCCTGAGTGTAATTTTAAAGCAAAGCAGGGCTGTTATCGTCTTTAGGAGGGAAGGAACGGAGGTTCACCTTCACCTGTGTGCTTTTCCCCATGTCCAAGGAAGGCCTCGGGCATCCCTTGAATTGCTTTCCTGGGAAACCGTTTACTCGGCTCCCTGGACAATTTAGGGAGCATGATTCTGCAGCAGAAGAGACAGGTGAAATCAGCGGTTCAAGATGTGGCAACAGACCATTGTTGCATCAGGATTAATCTTGGCTTGGATTACAGAAGAAAGCTGCAAATATTATCACAGCCCGTGAGGCCTGATCCTCCTCCAAGGAATGGCTGTCTTAAGGCTGATTTGGAGGTGCCTGCAACGCCTCCCCACCCCCGCGGAGGCCTCGCCACATACCTGCCCTTGGGCTTGATGGGTAAACGGAGGTTGCAGGTGGCTGCAGAAGGGCCGACGTGTGCACCTCCCGAATCCCAGCTGTGCATTGTACGGAGCTGCACATCCTGTGTTCCAACGAGTTGATCCCACTACTTCCATGCTTTACTGCTTGAGGGGACACCCCAGCCAGGATTCCCCATTGGCAGAAATTTGAATGGAGCCCCTGTGCAGCTGCCCCCATGTGACAGAAGCAGTACGTTCCCAGTGTGCAGAGCAAGAGAAGTCGGCTTGACCCTTTGTGAGAAGGCTGAAGGCTGCACTGGGGAACTACCAGAAAAGAGCTGATGTGGTTCCCATCTTCATAAAAGGGGGAAAAAAGCAGACTCAGGAAACTACAGACCAATCAGCCTAACATCAATACCTGGAAAGATACTGGAAAAGAGAATAAAAAAAACAGATCTGCCAACATCTAGAAACAAGTAAAGTAATAACTAGCAGTCAGCACGGGTTTGTTAAAAACAGATCATGCCAAACCAATCTTATTTCATTCTTCAATACAGTGATTAGCAGACCAGCGAAATAGGGTGGGCATAATACACTTAGACTTCACCAAGGCATTCGACCACAACCCACTTCTTGGTAAGCTAGAAAGAAGTGGGATAGATAGCACCACCACTAGATGGACTCGCAACCTGCTGGCAAACCGTACTCGACGAGTAGTCCTTAATGGGTCTAAGTCTCCATGGAGGGAAGTAAGCAGTGGGGTGCCACAAGGTTCCTTGTTAGGCCCAGTACTCTTCAATATCTTCATTAACGACTTAGATGAGGGAATAGAAGGGGAATTTGCCAAATTTGCGGCTGATACTAAGCTGGTAGGAATAGCCAACACCCTAGATCAGTGGTGGCTAACCTGCCAAAACGGGAGCGCATGTGCACATGTGCACCGGAAACCGGAAGAGCAGCTCCCCGATGCACGTGCATGGAAGCACCGGAAACTGGCTTAGCTTCCTGGCACGCACGTGCATGCTGGTCACCTGGTCTTCTGGTTTCTAACATGCATGCGTGTGCATGCACTCCAGCGAGCTGCTCTTCCGGTTTCCAGTGCTCCTGTGCACATGAAGACCAGTTGACCAGCGTGTACTAAGGCCCAGAAGACCAATGTGCGACGGCTGGTGTGCCCAGAGAGATGGCTCTGCATGCCACTTCCAGCACGCATGGCATAGGTTCACCATCACAGGCCTAGATGATAGGCTCAGGATCCAGATGGATCTTGACAATGGGCCCTGTCTAACAAAATAAAATTCAATGTAGAGAAAAGTCCTACACTTAGGCAAGAAAAACCAAAAGGACCCAGATAGACTAGGTGAAACCAGGCTTAATAGCGGTAACTGTGAGAGGGATCTTGGAGTCTTAGTGGACAACCAGCGAAATATGAGCCAGCAGTGTGCAGCAGCAGCCAAAAAAGCCAATGCAATCCTAAGTTGTATTAACAGAGGGATACAATCGAGATCAAGTGAGGTACTAATACCACTCTGTAAAGCCTTAGTAAGACCACACCTAGAGTACTGCATCCAGTTTTGTTCACCACATTATAAAAAAGATGTTGAGTCTCTAGAAAAAGTGCAGAGAAGAGCAACCAGGATGATTAGGGGACTGGAGACTAAAACATATGAAGAACGGTTACAGGAACTGGGCTTGGCTAGTCTAGGGAAGAGAAGGACCAGGAGAGACATGAGAGCGGTCTTCCAATATTTGAGCGGCTGCCACAGGGAGGAAGGGGTCAAGCTATTTTCTAAAGCGCCTGAAGGCCAGACAAGGAATAATGGATGGAAACTGAACAGGGAGAGATTCAACCTGGAAATAAGGAGAAACTTTCTGACAGTGACAACAATCCACTGATGGAACAGAAGTTGCCTTCGGAAGTTGTGGGAGCTTCATCATTGGAAGCTTTCAAGAAGAGATTGGACTCTCATCTATCAGAAATGATGTAGGGTCTCCTGCTTGGGCAGGGGGTTGGACTAGATGACCTACAAGGTCCCTTCCAACTCTTAATCTGTAAGTAAGTAACGTCTGTAAAAAAGCCCACGTTCTGCACAGCTGCCTCACGTCCTGTGGGGCTCTCACAACTGGTGCCAGGTGCTACGAATCCTGAAGCCGGGCCTGGTCTCTTCCTCACCAGCCGTATTCTGGGATTGGAAACCTTTCTGGGCTTCTGATCCTCCCCGCAGCCCAAAGTTTGCTCCCAACTGCCTGTCCACACACTTTTCCCTTCGGAGCATTTCATCTTCCTCCTTTCAGCCCTGTTGAAATGATGGGAGAGGCCCAAGAGCCTTGGGAAAGAGAAGCAGCAGGATTCAGAAGGAAGTCCAGGAACCGGCCTCTTTGTGGCATCCTAGCTTGCGACAGGCTGCGATGAACACAAAGCTTTGCATTTGGGGTTGTTGTCTTGAAAAGCTGCACGCTCAGGCAGGATAGTCTGCTTGTTGCACCAAAACAGAAACATCTGGCTGATTGAATTGCTTTCCCACACACACCCAGATGTGTTATGTTGAGCTGTGCCTGGTGACTTAGGATGCTTGTGGGTGGCTGTGGCATCTTTTGGGCACTTGAGCCCTTCCCTGCCGTATGCACTGGATTTCAGGCTTGGCACGTGTTCCGAGTGTGAGGTTAGGTCGGATCTATCCAATGATGAGCTCATTGAGGCTCCAGCTGCCTCTCTTCCCTTTGGGCATCGCAAGGAGAGTGGCTTCCCTAAGCATCGCTCTGCCCTGCCTCTGGATCCCCTGTTCCTCCTTAAAATGGGCTCGCTCAAATGGAGAGGAAGGCCGGAACCGGAGGTGGGCTGTTTGCGATACTCTTTCTGGATTCCAGATGACTCCGGGAAGCTGTTTGAATGGAGCCCTTTTGGGCATTGTTGCCTTCACGTGGAGTCATCCCACAGAGTTGCTCCGAGTGGATCTTCAGACTATTGGCAGATTCTGGGGGAAAGTCCGTGGCATTGCTCAGCTTGCTTCGACTTAGATGTCTTGCTTTCAGCACCCCTTGTCCCTAAAACGAAAGACGTGTTTCAGATTACGTGGTTCAAAGATGGAAGCAAGGTCTGGATGCGTGGTCCGAAAGCACCGGAGGAGGCTGGACTCCATCAGGGAGGAGCCGGTCAGCGCACAGAGCTTCCCTCCTTGTCCCTCAAAGTCAGATGTGGCCTTCGGGCACCCGATGCTGAGTCACTTCTTGCCCAGGGAGCACTCAAAGATCGCGTTGCTCTCCCAGCTGGCCACAGCAGATCGTCTGGGCCCGTCTCGGTCAGGATCCTGGTTTTAGCTTTGGACTAAACTAAGTTTCATCCTTGCTACGAACTGCATCAGGGACACCAGATCCATTTTCTTTCTTGTGTCCTTTCCACCCCCCTGCAGTCAGGTTCTGCTTTTCATGCTGTTTTATGAGCCCCCCAGGGGGAGCATCCAGGGTTGGAGCATATCCCCGCCTCCATGGGAGCTCACACAGTGGCCCCTTTTTTTTTTTAATCCCGTCAGGGGAGCCGTTGGTATCACGAGATCATGGAAGGCCTCTCTCCAGGGAGAATTGGATTTGACAGCTTGTGACCTCGGTTGTCAGAGCTCTGTTTCTGGGGAGAGAGTGAAATATTGCAGCCATTGTGGCGGCAAGTTCTAGGCCGCCTGGACGGTTCTTCTCTGATGAGAATCGACCCTCTGCATGATCGGCTGGTGAGAGAAAGGAAAAGGTCACCACATAGGAGGAGTAGATGAGATTCTCTCTCCTGACCTGTCCTCTGCTTTGGCTTGCCCGGTTCTCGTCCCAGAAGGTTGCCTGGCCTGGCACGTTAGTGTTTTGTGGGAGGTCTCCTCCTCCTCACGCAGCTTTCTCTGTTTAGCCACTCCCTCTTTTGTGCTAGCTGATGTTTTCAGGGCTGGAAGCTTCCCTGGGGGATACAGGTTCACTGGGGGGACAGGGCTCCGGGTGGGTCACGGTGCTGCAGAGCCCATAAGAAGCCAGGCAGAGCTGCGGAGACGACTGGCTGCTGAGTAGGGTATCAGCCGGGAGCTGAGTAGGGTATCCCCCCATCGCATAACTTCTCAGATTTAACACAACCTGCTCAGGTGCTTCTCAGCATCCTCAACAACCAGAAGTAGTTGTTTTTGGAAGAAGGTAAAAGCTTAGAATATTTGTAGGCTGAATTGTGGCGTGGATAGCCAATGCCAGTCACAGTTGCCGCCTCCAAAGACACATACCTGCACCCTGGAGTTGGCTCTCCCTCAAAGGGTTTTCTCATAGGTTTGCGCTAGCCAGGAACGACCCAAGCTCTGCCCTTCCTTCCTATCCAGGTGTCCCGGGGGTGGGGCAGAGCCTTGGGGCAAGCAAGAACAAAACTTTCCCCAAGATGGGCAACCGTCCGGGAGTCAGAGCCCCCTGCGCTTGTCACGCACGCAGCAGCCTTCCGACTCCCTCCACTCGTCTTCCCTGTCCTCTTCCATTCCGGCAGACTCTGGCTGTTTTCGGTTGGGTGCTGGCCAAGGAGCGCCTAGCACCGGGAAGGCCCCCTTTTCATAAGCCGAACCCAGATAAACACAGCCGGGCTCAGCTCAGGCTTAATGAGCCCATGTGCCGATCCAGACTCAGTAGATGAGCTCTGGAGCTTTTGCAAAACGAGGGGTGTTTTCCGAATCTTGGCGGCAGCCTCTAGGTTGGCATCTTGGCCTAAATGCCAGGGCGTGCTTAGTGGAGCCGATCCACCCTTCAGGATGGCTTCCCGAAGGATCACGGGGCAAGATGCCTGGGAAAGTTGGGAGACCCTTCTACCTGCCCCCAGAGGGAAATGCCACCTCCCTCTAGGTAGCCCGGGTTTTCAAATCCCTCTCCCACTGGAAGAGTGCACTCGACCACAGGTCCTCTGGTCCTGGGAGGTCAACAGAGGTCCAGTCAGTCCTTAGACCCGCCCCCCTACGATCTTGAGAGCCCAATAGGCCTGGAGCCAGGCAAAAGAGAGACCAACCTTCTTTTTTGCACCCAGGGCCTTGTTTGGCATCAACCACGCTCTAGGGTTGCTGGTCGTCCGAAGAGCCTACGCTTCATAGCTGGCCTTGGGGAGAGGCAGTGGGTCAGCCAAGTGTTTCTGGCTCTCTCCCCCTGGGGAACAGGCTGGCATCAGCAAACACATCGCGGTCTGTGGAGGGGATGCAGGTTTCCTGGCCTAGTCCTGAGTCTGGCAAAGGCAGCGTTTCCTGCCTGTCTCAGGCGCTGCTGCGGCTGTGGCTGGGACTTCTGGGGAACCAGGAGCCCTGGGTGGGTGCCTTGCTGGTAGCCAGTGGGGCAGAGAGAGAGAAGGCCCAGCGCAGAGGTTTGTGGGCTGATGGTTGCACGCACTAATCTCGCTCCTGTCTCTCTTGTCCTCCCTTCACTCTATTCTCCCCTTCTGCCACTGCTGCTGCCGCCACCTGTGTCTCTCTGTTCCTGTCTTCCCCCTGTGACTGTCTCTCCTCCTCTGCTTTCTGCTCCTGCTGGCCTCCAGACCGCAACGAGGAGGCCCAAGGTGAGAAAGGGTGTGTGTGTGTGTGTGCGCGCGCGCCCTGATTTTCTTTTTTAAAAAAATAGTAATTTTATACCAACTTAATGGGGGGTTAGACTAGATGACCTTCAAGGTCCCTTCCAACTCTTAATCTGTAAGTAAGTAATAAGAAGAAAAACCTGAAAGTGCAGGAAAACTAGAAAGAAAAAAAGAGCAATAAGAGTAAAGAAAAAGAAAACGAATTACTTCATGACAAGTATAAAGTAACTTAACTGGTCTCTCTTAAAATACAACAAACTCTCTCTTCCCACATCCCATCTGTAAATAAATCCCTAAAAGCCCGTTTTAGTCTTAACCAGCAAACGTCCTTTTATCAGAGAGATAACAATGTAGCTATTTTTATTTATTTATTTATATTTCATATCTCTCAACCGCCCACGTCCCTCAGATCATTATTGGCTTGATTGCTGTATCGCCTCATTAACCTTGATCAAATAAGCCAACTTTATATTCCTTCCTTTTACTTCTAAACAACCTGGATCTCCAGTCCCTTCAAATAATGTTCCTAGAAGTTGCTTTCTTTTAATTCCTCGTCTCTTCTCCCAAAGTTCTTCAAAGCTTTAACAAGTCTCTTTTGTAAGTCCAATATGGGAATATTGCCTCTTGGTTTGTTGTTCGTATATCTCTTTTAATTATTCAGACATTAGTCAAGATGATTTTGTATGTCCAACATGGCAATTTTTTCCCCGTATTATTCTTGTAGCCTGTGATTTTTAAATCTAACTTTCAGATCAAGCTTAATCTTGTTTAGTAAAACCTTTTCCTGTCCTTTTTTTTTCTTTTATACTGTCTATAGAGGCAGACACTTTTAAAATTAACTTAGGGGTCCATTGTTCAAACACATCCTTGCATATTTCCAGTGTTAAAATACTTTGCTCCATTCTGTACTAGTAAGTCTAATTTAAGGGTTTTTCCCCACCCCCTTTACTTTTAATTGTAATCTTCAGTTCCTTCTGGTTTCTTCAGCTCTCCTAGGTAAACCAGGAAAAAACAACACATCAACTTTACTGTAGGGCTGCAGTAAGAGAGTCTTTCAAGCGTGCAAGTACCAACCTCCCCACTACCACTCTTCACTCTCTGATCCCTGAGGGTGGGCTTTTCCTCAGTTTCTTTCTCTGTCCGATGGGCACGGAGGGGTGGGTGGGATCCTGACTCTTTCCTCCGGTGGCTTCCTGGGCAGCATCTCTGGGTCAGAAGGCCTTTTCTCAGCAGTGGAGGTGAGGCAGATTTCCAGGGCAGAGGTCTCCAAACTAGGCCACTTTAAGACTTGTGGACTTCAACTCCCAGAATTCCTCAGCCAGCTTTGCTGGCTGAGGAATTCTGGAAGGTGGCTGAGGAATTCTGGGAGTTGAAGTCCACAAGTCTTAAAGTGGCCAAGTTTGGGGGCCCCTGGTGTAGGGGGAAAACTCCTTTAGGTCTTTGCTTGCTTTAAGGGGCCTGAGGAAGCTGGCTATGCTGGCTGAGGAATTCTGGGAGTTGAAGTCCACAAGTCTTAAAATGGCCAAGTTTGGGGGCCCCTGGTGTAGGGGGAAAACTTCTTTAGGTCTTTGCTTGCTTTAAGGGGCCTGAGGAAGCTGGCTATGCTGGCTGAGGAATTCTGGGAGTTGAAGTCCACAAGTCTTAAAATGGCCAAGTTTGGGGGCCCCTGGTGTAGGGGGAAAACTCCTTTAGGTCTTTGCTTGCTTTAAGGGGCCTGAGGAAGCTGGCTATGCTGGCTGAGGAATTCTGGGAGTTGAAGTCCACAAGTCTTAAAGTGGCCAAGTTTGAGGACCCCTCAGTTGGCCAGGCCAGTGCCCACTTGCTTGTGGCAGGAATCAGCTATTTCTGCTGCACTCCTCCCTCCTTGGGGACAAGGGCCCAGCATCTCCTGAGGAATTGCAGTCCAGGTTGTGTCCTCACCTCCCCGTGGGGCCTGTGAGGGAAGACTGCCTCCTCCTTTAGGACCCTCCTTCCCTCCTCTTCCCCCCCCCCAACCCGGAGTCCTATCACATCCCACCTCAGCCTGCCCTCTTTTCTCAGGGCCAAACAGGCCCAGAACCTCTTTCTCTAGGATCTGGTTTCTGTCCTCTTCCGCTTTCTCTATATATGCAGGGTGAGGCCCTGATCTGGAGCTGGCCCTTGAGGTGGGGGGGTCTGAGCAAAGTAAATAAAGTTGGAAGGATTTAACTCCCCCGGTTTGGAAAAGACAGCCTCAAATTGTGTTTACCTTCCCTTTCCACCCCACCAACCCTGTGGCCTCATAATCCCAATTTGCAGGCAACGGTCCTTGCTCTGCCTCCCCCCCCCCCCCACACCCCGACTATTTTCGGTCCAGCTGCTCTTCTCCTTCTCCTGGGCTTTGGATTCTTTTTTTTCTCCTCGGTGAAATGATTGCATTCTCAGTTTCTTTCCATTGTATTCAGTCTATTTTTTTATAACCTTGAAGAGCAATTTTAAATGTTATTCTCTTTTTGGGGTTAAACTGCCCTACCCAGTTTGTCATCTGCAAATTTGATAAGCATTCCTTCCATCTTTTCCTCCAAGCCATTAGTAAGGACACAGAAGGGGAGCAGTGACCTTTGATTTAGGGTTCATGCTCTTACATAATACAGCTGATAGGATTACTCTCCCTATATTTTATAATTTTCTCCTGCTTATACCGGAGTTGATAGGTGGGGTGGGTGGGTGGACGGATGCTGGGGTCTGAGGAGATGAGAGCTCTGAGCAGAAGGACCAACCTGAAGGCTCAGTTTAAGCCCACCTTGCCCCTGCCCCACCAAAAACTATGGAAGAGGGAGATGCCTCAAAGGGTGAAGTGAGACCCTCCTGCCTCCCCAGAGCATCCCTGTCAGTCTGGGCGAGATGGTGCTTCAAAGCGGGGGAGAGCAGCCATCTTTGGAAATTGTAGGCATTTTGCCAGCTCCCCCCCCCCCCCACTCCCCTGGTGGCCACAACAGGTCTTTCTGCAGGCCATTCTGCTGCCTCCTTTTGAGGGGCCAGCTGTAAAATTTAAAAAGTTTTGGCTTTTGCAGATAGCTGGACTCCTCACTTCCTTGGCATTTCTTCCAGAAGCCGTGAGTGGTTGTGCATCTACATGGGTGCCACTTTACAAAGGCCGAGGCAGATGTCAGGCCTGGCAAGATCTCTTCGGGTGAAAAATGCTCTTCTCTCACCCATCCTCTGTCTTGCAGCCCACCCGAACCGGCAGTTCGGCCACATCCAGCAGCACGGCAGGGCTCTCTGGCTCGGCCTCAGCCTCGGCCGGGGAAATGAGCAGCAGTGAACCAAGCACCCCGGCACAGACCCCTTTGGCTGCCCCCATGGTGCCCGTCCCGGCTCTGGCATCCCCAGTGGCTCCTCCAGCAATCCTGTCTCCAACAAAGGTGAGGTGGAGGGGAGGGGAGGAGAGAGTGTGTGTGTGTGTGTGTGTGTGTCCGGTTGCACATTCGCAACAGGCATCTTGGGAACCTGGGAGGGGCTGCAACCTCCAGATGCCCTGGATGCAGGTGTTGGGTGTTGCTGGTGAGATCCTGGGTGCGGAAGGGCTGCTTCCTGCCCCCCCCCAGCCCCCCCAGACTCCTCTGGAGTCAGGCGCTTGCAAGGGGGGCAGCCGAGGCCGAGGGCCTGAACTGGGGCTCAGCATTATGGGAACACAGCCCTCTTTCCTAAGGCCAAGCCAAGCCAGGCCACAGGTAGCAGCCTCAAGAGACCCACCACGTCTTCTCTGTGGCCAAAGGGTGGAAGGAAGAGGGTCTCTTCCCACGGAATTGCAGCCTCCGCGGCCTTTTCTTGCAGACTATCCTTGCAGTGAAATCCAAGGCTCCACCAGTCAGGATGGGACCTTCCCACAGAATCCCCAAATCCCAGCATTGGCCCCTCTGAGGGTCCTGCAAGTCGAAAGGCGGCCTGGGCCTCCCTTCGTTCCTTGAGCTCCCTTCCTTCCTCAGAGGCAGACTCTGGCTCCTGCGAGCGGGCCTTTTGCCCTCCCTTTGCTCAGTTCAGCTCTTGGCCTCCCCCACCCCACCCGGGAAGTACAGAATCCACGCCAAAAGTAAGCATGAAGCCAGAAGGTCTCCAAACTTGGCCACTTTAAGATTCGTGGACTTCAACTCCCAGAATTCCTCAGCCAGCATGACACCCATGCTGTCTGAGGAATTCTGGGAGTTGAATTCCAGTGGCCAAGTTTGGGGACCCCTGCATTAAGCACAACCAACAGCCAGGACAGGAGGACAGCGACGGGTTTGCTGTGAAAAAGAATCACACGTCACTTGGCGACTAAAGGTGGTTGCACCGTTTGGTGGGCCCGTTAATCCTGTGACCGACCATGCCAGGATGGCAGTTCAGGGGGCAAGATGGCATCCCCCCTCCCCCCCCCCAAAATGAATGCATTTCATTTGCTCGTGGCATTGGTTTCATTTGAGAAAAGATCCCACCAGGAATTGGACAAGAGTGGATGATCTGGAGCTGCCCGGGGGGGGGGGGGGGGGAATGTAGCCAGGGGGTGGTGGGAGCCCTTCCTCCCAAGGGAGGCCAGGGTGATTCAGAGGGCCCCTCCCTCTGCCCGGTAGGAGGAGGAGTCTCTGCGAGGGCAGGTGCGAGACCTGGAAGAGAAGTTGGAGACCCTCAAGATGAAGCGGAATGAGGACAAGGCCAAGCTGAAGGAGCTGGAGAAGTACAAGATCCAGCTGGAGCAGGTCCAGGAGTGGAAGAGCAAAATGCAGGAGCAGCAGGCGGAGCTCCAGAAGCGCCTGAAGGAGGCCAAGAAGGTGGGCTGCTCAGCTTCGGGAGGGGAGGCAGGCAGGGAGGAGACCCCGGACTTTCCCGTTGACGGAGCTGCCTTGGGATGCGCCGGCCGGCTGTCCTTTTGCTTGGCGTCCCTCTCTCCCCACCTCGACCTGATTGATAGCTGCCGGTCGGGGATCGGGCCCCAGGGTATCAACCGCGTTGCAAGCCCCGGCTGCTTCCTCCCGGCCCCTTGCAGGAAGCCAAAGAGGCCCTGGAGGCCAAAGAGCGCTACATGGAGGAGATGGCCGACACGGCCGACGCCATCGAGATGGCGACCCTGGACAAGGAGATGGCCGAGGAGCGGGCGGAGTCCCTGCAGCAGGAGATGGATTCGTTGAAGGAGAAGGTGGAGGATCTCACCATGGACCTGGAGATCCTGAAGCATGAGATCGAAGAGAAGGGTGAGCGCCCCCCCGCCCCCCGACAGGCAGGCTGTGTGGGGACCTCTGGGCTGCAGCCTCAGAAACGGTCCCTGCTTTGCCTCCAGGGGCTCCTTTCCCCAAATGGGGGTGTTTTCAGGAGGGGGGCTTCTCTCCCCCTTGTGAGCCCTCTGGAAGCATCTAGAATAGTCTTGGCAATGAGGGCAGCTGCCGTGGCCTGGGGGCTCCGGACCGCCTGACCCAGCTAGGAGGGGGTGGAAGGGTCACGGGAGGAGAGAAATTTGATGAAAATACCAAAGGATTCAAAAGAAAATTCCAAAATCATAAACGTTTTGCACAAATCTGTGGATTCTGCCTCACGTGACCCTAGAGAAGGCGTATGCCAGAGCTGGAGACAGAGCAACGGCGGACATCAAAACAATCCAGACTCTGAAATTTAAATAGGTGGACAGACAGACAGACAGGGACACAACATTTTTGTTTCATCCACCACTTTGTACATTCTCTGTGAACCCTCTGTGTGTGTGTGTGTGTCTGTGTGTGGTTTTCAATTCTGCAGGTTCTGACGGAGCTGCCTCCAGTTACCACGTCAAGCAGCTTGAGGAGCAGAACGGCCGCCTGAAGGAGGCCCTTGTGAGGTAGGCGCACCAGCCGCTGGCGAGGACAGCAGGAGGGGGGTCGCAGAGAAGCTGGGTGGAGGGGGCCGGGTGGGGTGCCCAGGCGCCGGGGCAAGTAGTAGCTCCCCCCCTCCTTTGGCTTCGGGGGAGGCAGGGGCTGCTTCCCTCTCTGGCCTGGGGTGCGATTCCAGCCCCTTTGTGCCCTGAAAGGATGCGGGACCTGTCTGCCTCGGAGAAGCAGGAGCACGTGAAGCTCCAGAAGCACATGGAGAAGAAGAACACGGAGCTGGAGGCCCTGCGTCAGCAGAAGGACAAGCTGCAGGAGGAGCTGAAGCAGACCGAGGGGACCATCGATGAGCTGAAGGAGCAGGCAAGGCGTCGGCCAGGGGCGTCAGGCCAGCTCCGGCTCCCTTGGTGCTCCAGAGACAGCGGTTGTTCTCCCGCGCCCCCCCCCCTAACCCTCCTTCCCGTTCCAGGTGGATGCTGCTCTGGGGGCCGAGGAGATGGTGGAGACGCTGACCGAGAGGAACCTTGATCTGGAGGAGAAGGTCCGCGAGCTCCGCGAGACGGTGGGCGATCTGGTGAGAGCAAGCAGGGTGGGGCCCGGCTTGAGGGAGCGCCAATGGGCTTGGGCGCCAGGGAGAGCGCGCCACGTTTGGTCTCCCTTGCGAAAGGGGTGGGGGGTCTCGCTTGGGACGCCCTCGCTATCTGCTCTTGTGGCGGCCCTTTCCCCCCTTAGGAAGCCATGAACGAGATGAATGACGAGCTGCAGGAGAACGCCCGGGAGACGGAGCTGGAGCTGCGGGAGCAGCTGGACATGGCCACGGCTCGAGTCCGCGAGTCGGAGAAGCGGGTGGAGGCAGCGCAGGAGACGGTGGCCGACTACCAGCAGACCATCAAGAAATACCGAGAGCTGACGGCCCACCTGCAGGTACCGGCGGCTGCAGAGGCGGCTGCAGAGGCGGCTGCAGAGGCGGCTGCAAGCCGGGGTGATCTGGAGGGAGAGAGCCCCTGGGAAGAGGTGCCCGGATCCAGGGTTGGTTTCTGCTGATCAGCTGCCCCCCGTTTTGACATGGCCCAAATAAGGGAGGTTGAGGGTGCCGCACACAGAACGCCAGCTTTAAGCCCACCCCGTCAGGGGTCTCCTAGCCAAGGGGGAACAGCCCTTCGTCTGGGACGGTCTTGAGGGTCTCTGCCCTGGCCCCGCTTCGCTGATGCTGCCTTTCCGCTCTGCAGGACGTGAACCGAGACCTGATGAGCCAGCAAGAGGCCTCTGTGGAGAGGCAGCAGCAGCCGCCGCCCGAAATGTTTGATTTCAAGATTAAATTTGCTGAGACAAAAGCTCACGCCAAGGTAGGACGGCCTCAGCCTCAGCGGCTGCCCTCTTGTTCCTGGCGGCTCACATAGCAGTCGCTGGGCGGGAGGGGCCAGAAAGATCCCATTATAACTGTTCAATGGGGGTGGGGGTGCCTAAGGCACCCCAAAACATGCTCCAGGCTTGACCTGTGACCCTGATGGGCCGCAGAGTTCCTTCCGCTCCGGTCAAAACGACTCCTCCTTTCTCCTGGTCCAGTTCTCCAGCCAAAGAGAATCTCCGCAGCTCAGGGCTGAACTCTCTGATGCCCCCTGAGCTGCTGGCCTGCTGGCCGACGTTTCCCTGCCCACCTAGGTCAGGCTGTCAGTGCGAGTAGCTGCCCTGCAAACCTCACACTCCCCTGCACTTGAAGGGGTGAGGCAATTGGGACATGAAGCGCCTGCAAGCAGCGCCCACAGCTCAGGGGGGGCCCTCAGCCCCCCCCCACTTCCCCCCCAGTAACGTGTCTTAACGCAGGCTGCGAGCCTCCACGATTGTTCCAGTCCCGCCTCCTTTCCTCCAACTTTCTTTCTGCCAAGGCCTCCATTGCTTCCCTTTCCCTTTCTGTGGCGGATGCCCAGGTGCATAAAGTCTTGAGCCAAGGCAGCCCCTGTTCTGCTCCTGGCCTTGAGCTCTGGCCCCCTTCCCCGTCCCTCTCCTGCCTCATGCCCCCCCCCCTTCCGGTCACCTGGTGGGGCATTTTCTTTACCTGGATCTGCTGTGGGGGGAAAAGCCCGTTTTAAATGAGGGGGTGAGGCCAAGAAGCCCGAGCAGGCAGGCCCAGACCTACATTTGAACGGAGAGGCCGCCCGAAGGCATTCCCCTGGGGGGCCAGGGACCCTCTCCTGGGCACAGCCGTCCTGGCCATCCCCGGGGCTGATGGGGATCCCCCCAGGCTGGGCCCCATCGGAGCGCTCTTGCCTTGCAGGCCATCGAAATGGAGCTGCGCCAGATGGAAGTGCAACAGGCCAACCGGCACGTCTCCCTGCTCACTTCCTTCCTGCCCGACAGCTTTCTGCGGCACGGCGGGGACCACGACTGCGTTCTGGTGCTGCTGCTGCTTCCCCGGCTGGTGGGCAAGGTACCCGAGGGCGCCTGGCGCTAAGTTTCCCTCCCTTTGGATCCCGGCTTGAGGGGGCATGATAGGCGATCTTTTCCCATTCAAGCATTCCCCTTCCTCCTCCTGTGAGTGGTTGGAGAAGACCCTGAGCCGAGTTCACGTTCAAAAATCCTCTGCTTTCGATCGATCGATCACTGGCCCGCCTTCTTCTCGTTTGAACTCTCGTCTTCGATCAAACTCGGACTCCGCTTAGGGGAGAACCCTGTTTTTTTTTAAATTACAACCAGTGAGGTTTCCACCTGCTTTGAATAGGCAAAAGAATATACTTTCCCTGCAAAAATTGACATTTCGTAAGGCAGAAGAAGATTATGAATAGCCCGGTAGTAAATTATGCCCAGCGACTTCTTGTAGCTGTGATTTAGGGCTCACACACACACACACACACACACACACACACACACCAGTCAGAGGCAGCAGCTCTTTTAGGAGGGAGAGATCGAGTGAGTTGGATCAGGTCTCCCTCAAGCACCCAGGATCTGGCTACAGCAGCACCGAGATCTGGAGGTGCAGATGGGGCTTCTGGAGGGCGGGGCCGTCTCTAGCCCCCTCCCCC